>OMKR01003581.1:11615-22839 GCA_900302355.1 Cyttopsis rosea
CCTCCCTTTGTTCCTCCCTTCTTTCATTCCCCTCTGCTCGTATATCTCCCGGCTGCCCCTCGCGGCTTCATCATTCATTGAGCATTAACATTCATTTGGAGCTGTGGACGACAACATCATTACTTTTCTTTTTTTTCCCTGGGCGCTTCATTGTTTTATGCCCCCGGAGTTGGAATACCAAAGTGCCACATAATGTCTTATGCCTTTCAAAGTGGAACTTCAATTTCGACATCTTTCATTTGCCTGGTGTGCTGTTTTTCTTTGCTATTCTTTTTTTTAGCCCCCCCCAAACATGGCCATTCATTTGAGCCAGCGTGTAATCAATATGAATTACAATCTTAATTTCCCGCTAAAGCCCCCTGTTATCCTCTATTGTGTCCAGCGTTATTATTTGCATACTACCCTACACAGTCAAAGAGTAACACAGGGAAAGATTGATGTACTATTCCCCGGTGTGAGTATTGTTCCATTAAGGTCTCAAGGACAACCCCTGTACAGATGTTTCTTATTTAATGTGACTGGTCTGGTGCCGCGGTGCCTTGTTAACGTTGCGGCAGAAATACTTCTGTCTGCATTTGATAACTGTAACTGTAACTGACGCTAGGTGGAAGCAGAGTGCTTAAATCCTGATGACAGTGTGAGTGTGTGTGTGTTGCATGTTTACAGAAACCAACGCATCATCTAAATTTTTATTGCAACACATAAATGAATAAGTAAATTGATTGGGCGTGTGATGGAGGAGGAGAGTCTGGTAGCCAGGCTCAGCTCCGAGCCTGAAAATGTCCCAGTTTTCACCACAATTAAAATATTAATAATAATATTATACTTGTTTTCAGCGCTTACGTTTATCATGTTCTGTCTGATCCCCCCCTGCGCGTCCCTGTTCAGCGATCATCAATCTGCTTCGCTCTACCATTACCATTCCCCGGCCAAGACCATTTCCATCCCCGAATGACATCCCGGTAACGACCAACCAACTCTTCCAGTCGTAGCAGGACCCGGAACCAGACCCAGGCAATATTCCCTGGCTTCTTCCACCCGATCTTCCCAGTCAGCCCAACCTGCACGCTACAGGGCTATGGACAACCACCCACCAGCAGGCTGTAGCATGATGGCAACTGCGACTTAATCTTTCAACAGTCAATTGGAATGCTGAAAGATTTTCTCTAATCACTTGGCCAGGACCTCTGATAACAGGATGCTTTGATCATTGGAGCCACAGGATTCTGTCTTACAACACCCCTCCCAGGACTCACTGGGGGAAAGCATTGATCTCTGCTGAGATCAGACCTGTGGACTCTCCCTTTTTCTCCCCAGATAAGGAAGAATTGGACACTTAACGACAGAGCCTGCCCATGCCTTCACAGGACATCTTGGTCCAACTGGTCTGCTCTTCACCACAGTCCCTTCCATCAAGGGTGGGCCTTTGAAGTTTCGCACAGACTTCGGACTGCAAACTCGCCATCCCAGGATAATTAAACCGAAGCAAGATTTAAGATAATAATCTGTACTTGTGTTTACTTGACAGGAGACCTGGGAACAGAGACTAGACCCCATCCCTCTCTCCAGTCTTGGAACCCCAACCCCCATGTAGACCTTTTTTCTCTCTCTGTGTGATTTGCATTCTTAAAGGATTTCATTTACATTCGTTGCCTCATGCTTAAGTTAAAGTCGGAAATATATTGAACTGAATTTTGAATCAATTTGTAATCACAATATCCTTATCTTTCAGGTGATTTTACAAAAAATGATACAACTTGCACCACTGTCTGATGAAAAATGACAAATTATATAACTGAATTTAAACGTGTTTGCCATGATCACTTTTGTCCCCCTCTGGAGGTCATAAACAGAAGTACATAATTTTTATCTCTCTTAAACATAAAGATTATTCCTTCTGCAGTGTCGACTTCCCTTTGACATGATAATGTGTGTTTCATACTTTTCTTTACTTTTCTTTTTATAATTAATAATTAGAAGCGTTTGAGTTCATTTTGTCTGACAATGCTGCATTCATTGTTCCCTTCTTCTGGCTTCAATGTGTCTATTTATGTCTGCATATTGCCATTATTACTCATTATTACCATTGTGATAAATCACTCATTTTCCATTGTTGACAAGAATATCTTGTCAAGTGAATGTGGAATCCTGTTTATTCTTTTCATATACTTGTCTGTGAATCATTATCAAGAATTCATGTTTAAAGTATTATTAACCATTTAAGATAATGGGTATGGATTTGACTCTAAAAGCGTATTTATTTAAACAGTCCCTAGTTAGAACCCCAGAAGCCATGGAGAGGTGAAACACTCAAAACTCCGCCCCTCCGCCATATTGAAAGAGGAGGCAACCCAAAAGTCTGCCTCCGTCACCTGGACTTTAAAAGTAGCCTCCGGCCATTGTTCAGTAGGCTGACCCTCACAACCCATTGAATTCACACACTAACAGAACACTACGTCTCCAGTTGTGTAACCAATGGAAGAATTGCATTTCTCATTTGCACATTTTTATATCGTTAAATTTTGCGTTTTTGTCACATTGTGTATTTTTCGCGTTTTGGAAGTTTTGATCCAAGAAGATTCCTGCCTGGCTGATTAGGTCGAGAGTAGTCATGCCCCATTCACCAGACATCGACTCCCTGGAAGTGGAATTACCGTCCTTGGGCAAGGACGTTGGAGTTGGAGTCTCAACAAACCAGCGAACCGCCCGGCCTACCTCAGAACCGACCAGTAGCGGGACCTTACCTCCGGAATTGCTGAGGCGACAGATCCCAGTGTGGTTCCCACAAGCCCCGGGAGATCCGCTAAGAGGCTTTCCATCACTTCATGGATCAGTGTATGTCTGGTTAAATTAATTATTTTTCTTAGAGGTTAAAACCCCTTTTTGTGTGTCTTTTTGCAAAGAGTCCCAGATCTGATCCCATTATTTGCCCTTTGTTTCCTTGGTTTATTTTGTAATCTATTATTAATTTTTTTAGATGTGTTGTTTTACTTCATTTATTCATTTAGTTAGGGTGATAAAAATTAGGGTTTAATGGAAAGTGTTGAAAGAACGAAAGATTTCATTCCACCGCACAGATAATGAAGCAAAACCTTTACCCCTTTTCCAACTCCTCACCACTTCCAACATGATGACGTCACGCCGTCAGCCGACTCAACTGACATCATGATGCTCGCTCCAGTCAGACCGGAAGCTCAAGTCATATCCCTCCCCCCACCGGTGGTGCTCCATCCCACCCCGCCTCAGCCTGCACCAGCACAGCTCCTCCATCCAAACCACCACCGCCAGCCACCAGCCTTCGCTTGTCTTTCGGCAGCAGCACCTCCTCCCATGCCATTTCCACCCAAAGCCCTGGTTCCCCTGTCACCACAACCCCACAAAGATGGCATGACTAGGCCTTCTGCAGCACCTTAAGACACCCATCAACATTCCAACACTGGCCTCCACTCTACAGCACCACCCAGACTCCACATTCATAACATTTCTCATTCAAGGCTTCACCCATGGCCACCCCGGTTTAAAAGTCTTACATCCACTTCCCACACCTGCCCAACCACCAGTCAGCTACCAGCAAGCCCGAAGTCACCGACCGACTACTCGAGAAGGAAGTGAAGGAGGGCTTCATGATCGGCCCCTTTCAACAGCCTCCCTTCCCACTCCACCAGGAAATACACCAGTAAGAAACGTCTCATCATCTCCTCATGGCGCCAACATTCCTAGCATCAACAATCTCATCCTCAGCCCAGAGTGTTCCATGGAGTACTCCACAGTCGACCAGGCCATTTCCCTCATCCATCTCACTGGCCACAGCGCTGGGCTGACAAAAGCAGATATCTCCATTGCCTTTAAAGTTCTGCCTCTCCATCCTGACTTTTGCCGTTTCTCTGAGGTTCAATTGAGAGAGACAATTATTACTTCGCAGTACGCCTCACTTTCGGTTGCAGGAGCAGCCCAAAAAACTTCGACTCACTCTTCGAAGCATTGTGCGGGATCCTTATTAATAATCACAAACTCCCATACCTTGTTCATCTCTATCTGCCATGACCAGGACAATTTCCTGGTCGTGGTATCATCATCGTCTCCTCCCGGTCATGGTATCACCACAATCATTTCCATCTTCAACAAGCTTGGAATACCACTCACATTAGAGAAGACAGAAGGACCCTCCACCTCTATAAAGTTTCTTGGCATCAGACTAGATTCCATCTCTTTTCAAGCGTCCTTGCCAAAAGAGAAATCGGATCACTCCAATTGTTGCTTCTGTCCAATTCTTTCCAATTATCTTTCTTGTTGCACCAAACTCCTTTCCCTTCTCGGCCACCTGAGCTGCCCCATCCGCATCATTCCCCAGGGACAATCCTTCATCTCCAACTTCCTCGCCTTAGCTTCATTCGTTCCCTCCATTCATCACTTCATAAACCTAGACGATGCATGCAGACAGGACCGCCGACTGGCAACATTTGCTCTCACTGGAATGGCAGCACCTTCTTTTATGAAGACTTCATCACTCAGCCAGAAGACATCCATCTGTACACAGACGCTGCCCCGTCTCAATGTTTCAGAGGTTTAGGAGGTTACTACGGTGGCAGATGGTTTTCATCCAAGTGGCCTCAGGAATTCTCCAGGCATGCCTGTAGGGTCTCGAATGGTCTCGCAAAACCATCCTTCACCAGTTCGACAGTTGACGCATCATCCCATCATCATCATCATCATCATCACCTTATCTTCATTCCACCAATATAGTTTGCACCTTTCGCTTTTCCACTTTTCGCTCCCCTCCACCTCCCCAGATCCACCTCTCTTGCGCTCTCTCTCCCTTGTCCATTTCCCCGGAGCCACCAGGGGGATCTGAAGGCATAGCTGAGGCCTGCCGCCCAGAAGACTCTGTTGGAGAATTTCCTGTTGCTTGGTTGTGAGATTAATCGCTGTCAGAAAACAAACTTCCTTTAGCAAATTTATTATTATTCTGCAGAATAATAAGAGAGGAATACGGGTACACATTGAAACAGTGACTCAGTACGCTCTGAGGTACATTTGGAAAACGCCAGTATTTATCCACTGAGAAGGTTGGGCGTATTCTGAGACAAGTCATATGATTCGCTGTTGTCTTCAATAGCAGCTGATAACTGTTTTAACAGTTGTTGACACCAACAATAAAAACACTATCTGTGCCGTGGAAGCCTACACTGAGTGTTTACACAGATGGTCTTTTACGAGCTAAGTACAACACAGATAACGAGAAAACATAGTGAGCATTGTTAACAAAATGCTCATGACCTAGTCACCAATAAAACAGTAAAATCTTCCCGCCACGTAAAGGTCAGCCTAATAGCAACACCATACGTTTCTTCACTTAGACAAGGAACACTTTCTTACATCGAGGAAGACTAATAGAAATTATGATCCGTTGGTAATACAACATATAAAACATAAATTATTTAACAATGCTTAATCATTGCATTTTCTATAACAACTCCTTCTCCCATCCAGAGTCAAGACTCCCCGTGCTCCATCCTTCACCAGCTCGACAGCCACACATCATCGTCATCATCATCATCATATCATCATATTCAACATCATATTCCTCTATAATCCCATTCGAATTTGTATGGATTATTATTTCTAATATTCTAATGTATTCAAATCTTTAATGCTCCAATTTAGAACTAGGGGACTTTACGCACCAGCCATGCCTCCTTTACGGAGAAGTTCCGTATGGAGTCCCAGATGCAATAACCCTAACCCAATGTTATTAAATCAGTGTGATTATTTTTAACCGGTCCTACACTCTCCGGAGAAGGAAGGAACTTTCTCCACCCGGTCTACCTCTCCCTGTCCGCATGTCTCCGTGCTCCGACAACACCGGTCGCCGCCGCTCACAGCTGACAGAGGACGGTGCTGATAGTGGGTCAATTAAATTAAATCATTTTAAATCATTGTAAATTTTTAAATAATAAGTTTATTAAATAAGTGTGATCATTTTCAACCTTTATGGTCCAACTTTTCAAATCTTTCTGGCCGACGCTGTCATACAGCACATCATACGGAACTTGACTGCAGACAGAACTTTTGGACATCGGATCTTGCAATATTGACAACTATTTTGGCGATCTCCAGCTCATTCCAGAGATCGCCAAGACAACGTAGGCTACCAACCCGGCTACGTTGACCGGAAGTGCTTGCAGCATCACAGCATTGAGACATAAACAAAGGCAGGGGAAGAGCAGAGGGCTAAGGTCTAAGCTAAAGCTAACTCCTCATCGGCTACCTCGACCTAGCATTTTCCTCGCTCATGTTCAGTCTCTGGCAAACAAAATGAATGAGCTGCGGCTGCAGATCACCACTGCAACTGGACTGCAACATCATGATTTTTACAGAAACATGGCTCAACAGCGGCATTCCCGATGGCGCCATTGAGCTACCAGGGCGCTATGTCCAGGCGGATAGAACAGCTAATGACTCTGGTAACACATATACACGTGTCTTCCCAGTATTATTCATGTTCTCTCCCTTTTTTCTTTCTTCTGGTTTTTCAGATTCTGACCATCCGATCACAACTATTGTGGTACATTTTACGGATATGAATCCAATTATGACTATCATGTGATTGGCCCACCCCTACTGCTCTGATCAACCTGGATCGGACCTGACCTGGAGCCCTGGAGGCGTCTACCTGACCCAGAGCCCTGGAAGCGTCTACCTGTGGCGCTCTGCACCAGCAAACAGACTCATACTGTCTAGCTTTAACATTGCATAGTAATACAATAACCTATGATTTGTCATATTATATAATTAATGTTGCCCATTCGGCATCTACTGCAGCCTGGTCATTCTGAAAGGGGGATTCCTCCTACTGCTCCCTTCTCAAGGTTTCTTCTTTTTTGTTTTTCTTGGAGTTTTTCCTTGACCTCGGGGGTGTTTAGACTAACAGGGTGTCCTTGATTTCTATGTGAAATGAGGGTCTGTGAAGCCCTTTGAGACTGTATTGTGATTAAGGGCTATATAAATAAACTTGACTTGACTTCCGAGCAGATCTGCAGGAAGTAAAAGGCTCCCATCCCATCCATGGGAGATCCGCAGCAGATCCTGGAGTTTTTTTTTAATATTAATTCACCATACTGTTATTATTTATGTCTCTTATACCTTCTGTATTTTATCCATTCCACTCGCTTTTTGTTTTTATTTTGTTTTTCATATCCCTCTAATTCATTCATTTAGTCTATATATAAGTATTACATTGTTGTACAAAAGTAATAATCAGCGGGTAATAATAATAATATCAATAATGATAATAATAATCTACATCTATTCCCATTCCCTCCGGGGTTTATCCTTTAATATTTTGTAAATCACATTTATTTCCAAAAACACATTTACCCCTCTCAAACCTGCAGTGAAAGTTTCAAGCCATCATGTAATTGTGATACAAATATGTACAAGATAGATTAATTTACATGAAACATCTCTCTCTTTCTGCGTTTATCAGAATGGACTGTAGCCTACATGCAAGAACGGCCATCAGGATGCATTGTGTACAAGCGACCAAGAGAGGTTAATTTACATGAAACATTAGCATCACCATTGGGGCATGAACAACCTCCATTAATTTCCTTAGCATATTGATGGTGGACAATTCTAGTATATAATTCAAGTATACAGTACTATACTGTCACTTTCAAGATAATCTTGATAATGTCCCATTCTGTCCCAATAAAAATATCCTGTGTGTCCCGCCGAGTCACATCACGCACATCTCCCCATTGCTTAATGTAGTAAAAACTGTATTTTTTTATAATTGATTGATTGAGGAGAAGGAGAAGAAGGACCTAGTGGAGAGTCGTTGGTGGAGCTGGGGGAGGGAGACAATAGGTGTTTTCGGACCAAACAGTTCTGGGGGCTCCTTGAGAGGAACTGCCCACTGTGGAGCTCCCCCGAGAACTACATACCTTCAAGGGCTTTTTTTCTGTTTGCATTCGCACCACCAATAGGATGAAGTGACTTCAGCCAATGGGGTTTGAGCACGAGTTCCATTGTATTATTTAATCCGTAACCATTCACTTATTTCACCTCATCAGTCAAATTTGAGGCAAGAAAAAAGCAATCCAGTTGCTGAATATTCACTCATATTAGATCTACAAGGTGTAATTAAAAAATTTGTTCAGACTTTTGTAAGGCAAGGGCACTGCTGCTAAAATAAATACATCTACAATAAAAACACTACATTTATTGGTTTTGTTTGGAGAAACGCACAGCAGATCAGATGGAGCGGATTATCATATAAAGAAAAAGAGAGTCGAAAAAAACAATGGAAACCTATCATTCAGAGCAGTCTGAAGCCTGAATGTTTTGCTCACAGTTATTACTTTATCATTAGTTGGCAGAGTGGGCCGCACGCACGGCCTCTACCTTTGCTGCTCCATTAATGGACGGCCCTGCTGGGCCCTTGTGGACACGGGGTCCGCCATCTCCATTGTGCGTCCAAGGGTGCTGCCAGAGACAGAGTGGACACCCACCACCTGTGATCAGAACTGTGACTGGGGGGCTAACCAGCATGCTGGGGAAGCGACTGCTGCCGGTGAAAGCAGGGAACACCGCAACCACCCAGGAGATTTGGTTGGCCGACCCCTGCATTATTGGGCTGGATCAAATGACTCGCTGGAGGGCTCTGGTAGATGTGTCCACCTCGGCACGGAGACCCTGGCCCTCCGGCGCCGTCAAGGGAGGAAGGTGGGATGTACTCATGTCCAACTGTCCCCACCAGTCACCACACCACCGCTGCCTCCACCGCCACCTGAGATGACAACGACACCGCCTGGGCCACCAACAATGATGGTGACCTCCTCCGAGGCTACCATCCCCCAGACGCCCTCACCAGACACTGACACCACCAGGTGTCCAGGACCTGCATCAGCAGAGCAGTGAAGGGTTGGACCCTCAGCAGAGCCAACAGCTGACAGACCCACTCCAAATGTTCACAGACATTTTCATTGTGTGCGATGAGGACTGCACCCAGACCAACCTGGTGCAGAACACAATTGACACTGGCACAGCCCCGCCCATCAGACTGCGACCCTACCGGTTAGCACTTGCCAAGCACGAAGACGCAGAGACGATGGCCGCGGCAGGGGTGATAGAGCCATCCAACAGCCCCTGGGCTGCCCTTGCTGTCCTGGTCAAAAAGAAGGAATGGCACTTGGAGGTTCTGTGTGGATTATCATCGACTGAACGTTGTGACCCGCAATGATTCTTCCCCTTTGCCCCGAATTGACGATGCCCTGGACCAAATCGCAGGGTCACAGTGGTTCAGCTTGCTTGATCTATGGAGCAGCTACTGGCAGGTGGAGCTAGCACCAGAAGCCAGGCCCAAGACAGCCTTCACCATTGGCCATGGACTCTGGCAGTTTTGAGTAATGCCTTTTGGCCTCTGCAACGCCTCACCACATTTGAAAGGCTAATGGAGAGGGTGTTGGCTCACATCCCCCGAAGCAGCTTCCTAGGGCTCGCCTCCTACTACCGACATTTTGTCCGTCGCCAGTCCCCTACACTGCCTCACCGACAAGGGATGAGAGTTCCATTGGGGAGATGACCTCCCCGACCTTGGGCACCATTTCATCGTTGATACTGACACCAGCAACATGGGAGTGGGGGAAGTCCTGTCACAGGAAGGAGCCGGGGGAGAGAGAGTGGTGGCCTATTACAGCCTTGACCTGCCCTGAGCGCAATTACTGCGTTACCCGACGCAAGCTCCTGGCGGTGGTTGTGTCGCTCCATCATTTTCGCTCTTACCTCTACAGCCAGTCTTTCCTCCTGCAGATGGATCATGCTTCCCTTACCTGGCTGCTCAGCTTCAAGGAGTAAGAGGCTCACGTGGCCAGGTGGATCGAGGCCCTGCAGAGCTATACTTTTGAGTTCCAGCACCGAGCGGGGCACCTACATAACAATGCAGATGCCCTCTCCCGATGTCCCTGCGAGGACTGCAGGCACTGCCAGCACCAAGCGGAGCAAGATGGGGCAACTCTCCAAGTGGCCACCACGCGACAGGTCGAGCCAGAGGAAGAGTGGCTGATGGCAGCGGATGGCCAGGAGTGGCAGGCAGTACAGGACAACGATTCCACCCTGGCCAGGGTGGGACAGTGGGTTGAGGCCAGGGCACGCCCCCCTGGCAAGAGAGCAAGAGACCAAAGCCTACCTTTCCTAGTGGGCCACCTTGGCCCAGCGTGATGGACTGCTGTACTGGGTCTGGCGTGCGCTGGGCTGGGGAAGAAGTATATGGCAGGTGCCCAAGGACTGGCGCCAACGGGTGCTACAGGCAGTCCACGTGGGGGCTCCGTGGGGGCAGGTCACTATGGGGTGGCCAATGTCCCTGAACAAACTGTGCCAACGGTTTTACTGGGCCGGTTGCAGGAAAGTCACTGAACTTTTGTACACTGCTGTGACGCCTGCACCATCAAAAGGGCCGACTGGATGTTCTCATGCCCCCCTGCAGAAATACCAGGTGGGGGCCCCCATGAAGCGGGTTGGGGTGGGCATCCTTGGTTCATTCCCCACTATGGACAACGGGAACCACTAGAAACCAAGATTGACAACCTGACACTGAAGTTTGTTCAGCAAGCATTAATAAATGAAGAGCAAAAGTGAATGAATGCTAATGATTCCAGTGGTGCTACGTCAGGTAGTGCATCAGCCATGTCATCACAATTTCGAGGAAATGTTCAAAGTTCAAAGTTCAAAGTGTTTTATTGTCAAATGTACAGTACAACACAAGGTCATTCTGGACAATGAAATTCTTGTGGCAAGGCAAGCAACAACTACGTAGTAGGCACAAACAGATAAGACTTTAAGTACAACAAAGACTTTAAGTACAACGTACAGGTAGAGGTCACAAGTAAGGGCACGAGGTCGAAGTAAAGGGCAGGGGTAACATATATGTACATGACAAATGAGATTTAAAGAAAGAACATAACCTATAACTAGAAAAGCGGCACGGGCTCAGTGGTTAACACTGTTGCCTCACAGCAAGAAGGTCCTGGGTTCGATTCCCGCCTGGGGCACTGTTGGCACTGTGCTGCGGTGGGTTATCGCCCAACCAGGGGCCTTTCTGTGTGGAGTTTGCACGTTCTCCCCGTGTTCGCATGGGTCTCCTCCAACATATGGCCCCTGACTAAAAAAAAAAACGTGCAGAACACTTCCTGCCCTGTCACTGACCACGGCATGGACCCAAACC
>OMKR01003652.1:7568-17803 GCA_900302355.1 Cyttopsis rosea
TAATTCATTCATTATTATTATTAACTCATTTATTAATCAGTAAAGGAAGCCTGCAGAAGTGGAGGTGATTTCAAGTCCGGGCCTGTGTGTTTGAGTCTGTGACTGCAGCGCGTGAGTCACTCATCTGGGAATTCCCTGGACTCACGGTGTTACAAAGACCTGCTGTTATTCAAACCGCTCGTTGAGCACCCTGCCATTTTCTAGCGTACATCTTGTTTGGATTATGTCGGAGGATTTGCCTAATGAAAAAGTATATTTGCAAACAAAATACACACAAATGCCATCCAACGGTTAGAAAGATAGCGGGCATGGCTACAAAACCACCCTAACCTCATCTAGTTAGTTTTTTTCCTTCCGACCAATGAAAAACTTGGTCATCAGAAGGTCACTCCCCTGTCCCGGCTTGCCGGCTGTCCCTTTATACACAGAGGCCGGATCGGCCCCGTTTCGCCTCTGTTAAAACCTCCGCCGTCGGTACAGAGGCGGGTCAACTCTGCCCCCCCCGTTCCGTGTCCATACCTTTTACACAGAGCAGCGATGCGGAATAAAGACGCAACGATGCTGGCTTGGAGAGGCAGTGTAAAAGGGGCTAGAGATACCTAATCACACACATAGTGCTGGGCGATATGTCGGAATGATATCAATATCGTGATATGGGAGTACATACCGTCTGGGAATTTGGTGATCGTAATATTGTTGTCTTTAAGGCAGTATTACAGTAAAGTAATACACTTTTCTGAACTTCGTGGACTGTTTTAATCAATGCCACTACCTGCTTAGCCATAATATCCACCATACTAATTGATTGTTTCTAATATCATATTTAATATTTCTTGTGTGTAAATGTCCTATGAACGCACCAATAGCATGCCAAAAATATAGTCAAATTATCAATATTGAGGTATTCTTCAAAATATATTGTGATATTTGATCTCCTAGCACTAACCACACACTAAATAAGGCACCAGTATACTAATGGGGAACATAACTTTAATAAGACTAAGCACTGAGGAGAAGACTTGAAATAAAAGGAACTAATCATTGTGAATACACTTCTTATTGCGTATACTGACAGTGTTCATGTTCACTGGTGGATCTTTTTCATAAAGCTCTTTCGTATTTTGTTTGTATATACGCATGCTTTCCTGCTTTCCTGTGTGTGTGTTTTACCTCTTCCTTGGTCTTGAACCACTGGTATTGCACTGGAGACTTGCCCACAGTGTAGCAGCTGAGACGCAGGTTGTGACCAGAAACAACAGACACTGACTGGGGCTGAATGAGAATCTGAAGAGCTGGAGGAGGACAAGAATGTTTTCACTCTTTGTTGGTGTTTTAAAAGTTCAATCAGGCAAACACTTCAAAAATATGAATTATAAAACAGGAAATTACAAGAAATCGTATTCCTCAATGGCCTAAGGTGTGGGAATCACCAGAGGCCCCATGATCCGATACTATGATGATACGCAAGTCACGATACGATATTATTGCGATATTGCAATATGCTGAGTATTGTGATAATATATATTGCGATATATTGCGTTTCATTGCCTTTTTACCATGAATGCAGCATCACTTCCGATGCGAATGACAGTTTTCCGAGTTCCAGTGAACGCATCATTGCTATTCGCTTCCTGCTTTTTGGACCGCTTTCAACCGCCGTGTCCACATCTCCTATTCCTAACGGGTCCACTAGTTAATCCATCACGGATGGCGCGGCAGACGGATTAAAAAAATCAAAATTGCTAAAATGGGTTTGCCGAAAAGCAAGTTGTTTGCATCTCTGTATATAAAAAAATACCGATACTTGGCGTCCGTGTATAGATACAATATTGCCACGCAAAATATCACAATACTATGCTGTATCGGTTCTCACCCCCCAACCCTAATGGCCGAGCCACATTTGAAGCCAGTGTAAAAATCGAAAATAAACCCACACCTGTGAAGAGGGCACCTGCACTGTTGCCTGGTGTTAGAATTTGAAAAGTGGCAGTTGAGAGTCAACAAAGCTCAAGATCTGAACCTTGTGTCCTTGTTTGCTGCTTGAAATGTAGGTCGTCGAGAAATACATTCTGCTGCCACACGCTCATTTTAAGCAACTCTGGATTGAGTCCCATAAAATAATATCAAAACCAAGCCACCCATTTCTCCGATCGCCGATGGGAGGAGGTCCAGGTCTGACCTGGTTGTTTCAGGCACTGCACGGCCTCCGAGTTCCCCATGGCTTGCAGATAGTCGTGGAGGTGGCCCACGGTGCATCCCCGCTCTCCCATGATGCCGAGCAACATGCGGCTGGGGCTTCCCTCCAGCTCCAGCACCCTCAGAGAGCACAGCTCCATCTCATCGGAACTGGAAGACGACAGACAGAGAGAGAGAGAGAGAGAGAGAGAGAGAGAGAGAGAGAGAGAGAGAGAGAGAGAGCGCGCGAGCGGCAGCCGGCTCCGTCCAGCAGCTCGTGCAGCATCAGCATCATGCATTACCGAGGGACCGCATCGACCCCGCCGCTGTCTGCGAACTAGAGCGGAGCCTCGCACGGTGATGACCGCAGAGTGAGGGGCCGGAGACGCCGCACGGACCCTCTCCGCCATGGAATATGTGAAGAGCCGCGCCGGTACTTTTGTCGCCATCGCGTTCTGCATCGGTAAGCGGCTCCTTTGGGCGCAAAAGTTGCTGTTTATTCACCGAGTTGACATTTCAGCCCCTTTACTAACGCGCTGCTCATTAGCTGTTTTTAGCCGAACTGCTAATTCACTAATTGAGGTCAGCGGTTCACCGTTTACTGTCCGTTTCTCTCGTTCTCGGCGTTGTCTCGGTGACCTTATCCGGCGCCCATGTGCCAAGACGCCGGGTTTTTTATTGATCCTTCCAAGGGGGAGAATTGAGGGGGAAACATGTGCAACGTGCACGAATGGCCAGTTTTATACAGGAACAGCTCGGAGGACGTTTACCGTTCAAGACGCTCGATTATTTAATAGCCCCGATTAAGAACCGTTTGAGTTTTATATGGTATTTCCTGGAGGAAAAACAACCGGGAGAGATCTTTTAATTGGAACAATAAGTTGCATGATTTCCCCCCCAGAGCGATTCATAAAAAAAAAAGAAAAAAAAAAAAAAGAAAAGAAAACAACAACAAGTTCTACACGATATTTCCAACGTTGTTCACTCGGATTGAACAGCCAACGAGGCTGCTACACACTACACACTAGTAATTGCTCTTCCCTTCCTTCTTTCCTTTTGCTTTCCTTCTTTTTTTTCATTTTTTATTTTATTTTATTTTATTTTTTAAAGCCGGGTCAATGTGATATTCCCATTTCGAAAACATCTTACATTTCGTGCCAGCACGGTCAAAATAATCTTTAATTTCCTTTTGTATTACTATCCTGTCCTGAATGGATTGTGCTTTAAGAACTAGGGGGAGAGAAAAAAACCAGGACAGTAGCATTCTGAGAGGCACTGTGAGGTTTTTTGTTTTTTGTTTTTTTTCTGTTTGACTGTGATTCAAATATCTTGAAAAGTATGGGGATGACATTTCTTTGGGCAGGTTCCATGAGTCATAAAGAGGAAATGCTTAATGTTCAGAGTCTCTCTTTTGCCTGGCTTGTCCTTTTGGCTCCTTTAAAGCGGCAGTATAGTTCTTTTGACCACAAAGCTCCATTCATGTGGTAGATTGCATGGAGGTTGCTACTGATCTTGGAGGAAACACAGGGAAAGTTTTTTCCTTTTTCTTTTTTTTTCTTTTTTTTCTTTTCTTCGCAATATGTCATCACTTACCAGTTACTTAATGCTCATTCATTGGGCAAATGGTTTGTAACCTAGTAGAATATCAAATATGTTTGAGATTTTAGTGCAAATCGGTGTGGCTATGTTAATCATCAATGCTGATAAAAATGACACCATTGCTGATCTCTCTGGCAGTCCCTCTAGTGGCTGGATTCCCCTTAAGTGATGTTGAAAAGACAAAGGGCCTGACCAACCAAAAAAGCGACCGTCGAATTCACAAAGCACCGCAAACGGTGAAATGCACCGCTAACTGCGCTGCCACGCACATGTCTCGTGTGCTGGTGCTATTTGCGTGTATTTAAATGATGTAATATGCATACATTTGGTGCATTGGCGCCTCTCTATGCAAATGAGCCTCACTGCAAAAAGTGTCCAATTCACGAACACCGGCGTTAGTAGCCACACGCAGTTACAGTGAAGTTATCACCGTCTGCAGAGAGCTGGTGGTAACGTAGGTAAGTGCGCAGAGAAAAAAAGGCACCGGTGCTCCGCTCCGTGTGTGATCAGAGGACCTGTCAACATTGGGATTTGAAAATAATGGAAATTGTTGGACGCCCCTGCGACACAGTACCTGTGCGATTCCACAGCATGATGTCATAATGTTTGAGTCCCCTCCTCCTTTGTTACCATTTTTAGAATGGCATAGAGATGAAAAGAAGCCAAAAATTAACTAACTGCAGTTAGCCGGCCGTACACAAAAAAAATTGTGTGATTGCCAATTTACATATGCCACTATGCAGCAAATCCTAAACGATGCCGCAGCCAGTTTCCTGTGGCCAGTTTGTGCGTGTGTGTTTGATTTCTTATAAATGCTGGTATTTCCTTTCTGGATAAATGAGTTGTTGAATCAAGATGTGCAAGAAAGCTGGCGATTGTCCACTCCCAGTTGTGAATGAAGAGAGGTTTCTAGGGGCCTTTCATGCCTATCTGGGGCTAAGGGTTAAGGAGTTCCATAAATCTGTCCTTTGACTGTGGGCCTGCAAAGCCCTTTGAGACCATATGATAATGGAGTATACAAATTGACTTGACCTGACTAAATACGGTAAATATAGCACTGCATTGCCATGTCAACGCAATTTAGCGACTAAGTTCAGTTAGTCAATTAGATTACAGCTATCGTGGACTTTCAGAGTAGATGCTATAAAATAAGTATTGATAAACACAATGTAAACAGCATTTAAGTTATATTAAATATGATTTAGTGAATTACCTGTTGATTAAATTTATAAGAGTAAGATTTACCTTAAGAATTAATTATGGTTCAGGTTCTTTTTTTTATGGAATGAACCACTTTAACTTAGTTTAACTCCTGATTTGATCCAGCTCTCAAAAATAGGTTCCAGTCTGAAACAACAGGAGGATAAATGACACAAGATTAAGCATTTGACTTTACCTCCAGTCATCGTTCAAGCTTTGCTACAGGAAGGCTTTTCTGTTTTTGCGGTACAGAAACCAGATGAGTGTGTGTCTTACTGTCTGTTACTTGGGTCTCATCGGAGTGCTCAGTGAGTGATCAGAACGAGGTGAAAGATCAAAGCTCGGTCTCCGAGTTGTCACTGCATTGGTTGATAGACAGATGAACACGCAGCTGTGAGTCTTTAATCTAACCGAGGGCTCCAGTCAACTGAGATGTATCAGGTCTGACTGTCTTTAAAGGTTTGCCAGCCTCGATACTGAAGAATAATAAATACAATTGGAGGTTAGAACAGTGATATTTCCAGTTCTTTGAACCGCAGATATACTTTATTATAATGATTGGATGGGGGTTAGTAATTGTTAGTATAAACCAGGCATTCCTCTATTACTTCAGTAAGCCGCTGAGATATCTGAATTTCATAGTTCCCAGTACCACCTCACCGAACGCTTTACCATTGAGAAAATAAGGTTCTCCTTTTGGGAAACAGAAAGTTTATCTAGAATATAGAGAGTTTTTATATGTTACACTGAATAATTCTGCAAATTAACTCTTTTGGTAGCATAACTAGACTAGAAACAAGGTTGTGACGCTTCACTCAGACATACAGAGACAGAAAACCGAAAAGTTAGGTATATTCATGATTTACTTGAAAATTTTACAGTCTGTTTCAATTATGCACTTTCATGTGTATTTTTTGTACTTAGTACTTAGGTTTTACTTAGGTGGACTTAGGTTTTAATTTTTAAATGTGAAGTAATGAAGCTGTATGTGATCATGTTGCTCAGAAGAATATTGAAATTTAAGATATTTAAGCAGCACAAAAATAATATCAGAATTTTTAGTAAGTAATTTATAAAGTATTTATATGCATATATTAAATATGTACATATATTTGTATGTGTTTCGTTATTTTGTTTATAAAGAATCAAAATAATTCATAAAAAACATTTTATTTCATACCTTAAGTTTACCAGAAGTGTAATATCTAATATCTAAAATCATTAAAGAAAAACAAAAATTACTTGAATTTGAAAAAAGAATACTGAGTAGAAATGTAATTTAGTGTAATGTTATGTAATTTATACATTTTTTAAAGAAATTATTATTATTTTATTACATGCTAGAGCACTTTATGAATACATAAATATATAAAAACGTGGTTCTCCTCTAGGTAATTACAGCCAAAAGCATGGTAACACATGTACTAAGGTATGTACAGTATTTGTGTTTGTAGTGTACAATGTAGCACATTTTAGCATAGGGTCACACACACACACACACACACACACACACAATGATGATTTTTCCCCAGGGTTTTGTGTAATCACCCCATTGCATCTTTATGTTAACACCATTAAAAGCGTCCTTGTAATTTTTTTTCTTATCTGTGGATCTTTGTACAGTATCTGTTGATATAACATGTGAAATTTAATGTTCTTACATTATGTAAAACACATGTAAATTAATTTTGTGTATAAATTCCTTCATCAAAGATGCACTTCCCAGCTGGAGACCTTAAATGTATTCCCTTTTATTATTTTAACGATAATGTGTTACCAACTCCATCTACTTTCAATGCATTGTGTCCAGCTCTTGAAGTATGCACTTCGAAATCACTTGACTTTGAGAAAGTTTGGTTTTTGCATTAGGATTTTGTTGTTTGTTTTTCTTTTCACTCCAAAATTTAAACAATCTAAGTTAGACAATCATCGAAGTCAATATGATGAAAGGCCACTATAAAAACTTTTCGCATATTGACGAAAAACTCCACTTAACTTTATTCTTAGAAAAGCAAGAACCATTCAGCACAAAATAATAACAAATAATGTCATAGAATAATTAAGGAGAGGTAGTTGAGGATAATGAGAGAAGCTGCGTGTGTGTGAAACACGCCCATGCATCTGCGTTTGTCCTGCACAGTGGTGCTGCTGACTGGAGACCAGATATAGGCATGAAATGTATCACACTTTGCAGACCCTCCTTCACACGCAGTGAATAATAACTTGGGACTAACTTGAAGTCCTTGAGTGGAAACAGGGCCGCTCTTGAGATGAAAAAGGATAGAGAAGAAGTGCCGTGTTCAAGCACACACACTGATTTGTGTAGCGACGTTCGTTTTTGGAGTGCTGCAACTCTACAGTTATATCAGTGATGAGGGTTACACAGTGGTATTAGCTCTCTTTATACTACAATCAAATTCAAATTCACTGCAAAATCATATTATTTAAATTTTATTTGTCTCTTTAGTTTTTGTTCAACAAGGATGTATAATATGTCCGTCCACCTTAGAATCCAGCTCTCTGCAACTATCACACGGGAACACTTTAGAGACAACTTTTAGGCAAAGCTGCAAGCTATGAATGTCTTGTTGCTAGGAGATATTTTATTTTTATGGTATGATTCAGTGGACTCTGTCACATTGAAAAATGGGCAAGTGCCTTAAATGAGTGCACTTTAGTCTTTAATGCAGCACGCAGGTCATAAAATAGATGACACTCTTGATTGATCCACAAACGCACTGCTGCACTTATTCTATCGAATACACATGAGTCCCAGGTTCCTGTGCCGTGCTGCACAACAAGTATGTACTTTCAACGATTGATGAAACATTTAACAGGAGCATTTGTGCTTACCGATATGCACAGGGGACACACGCAAAGGCATTGCAAAGTACATCACATCAATGTAAATGAAGGCTATTCATCATAATCATAATTTTGTATTAAAGGACGGTTTTGCTGTGCATTTAATGTTAATATCCGAACTTTTTTTTGAGAGGCAAAAGACAGACATACTGTCTGAAAGTAAAGTCATGTTGTCTGACTTTTCGGTGATGAATGAACAGTTGAAGAGAAGTTCCCTCTTATAGTGTACCATCTAATTCGTACCGAGCTGCAGCCAATTAAAGTATAAATTGAGTTATGGGGCTAAAAACTTTTGCAAGAGCTTGATTCACTGCAAATGAATGGGCCTTTAGAAGTGCGTCCAGAGAAGAACAGAAATGTTATGGTGACAACAAAGACACACATATGTTGTCTCTAGCCGCAGTCTAGTCCTAATGAAAAGTATGATATGGAGGCTCTGTCAAAGGGGAAAAAAATCTAATCAGAAAGAAAGAATCTATTGGCTGGTGGAGCTCACATTTTTGGAATAACTGCTTCTATCATGCTTATTTATTTATATGCCTAACTTATTATTCCTTTAGTTAAAAACTAGTTATTCTATAAGTTATATGTTCTATAAGTTCTATGAATTACAGAGTTAAAAGTTATAAGTTTTGATTGTCTGAGTTGAAAGGGACATTCAGAGAGCAAAAACAATTCTGTAATTTCAATATTTTTCATTCTAATCAAAATACTGAATGGTGGATGTTGTGGGAGATGTATGCAGGAGACATAAAATGGAGCATATATTAAAATGTACACTATACAACCAAAATCGTAACAGAATTTCAACTTGGAGCTGTTCTGATGAGTGCTTAGTAAAATGTGAGAGCTCTGGAACTGGGACCAAATTGGAAGCAAGTGGTTTGCATATACTGTACAGTACAGTAAAAGCCAAAGCAGCAGCGTGACTTCCCGTCGAGGAGATCAGTAGGAAGTGACGTAACAGAAAATAAATTACGAGCAGTTTATGGGAAAGAGTTCCAAAAAAAATTGGAGCCACGGTGCTGTCAGTTTAGTTGCATTGGTTTGTTCTTTGAGACTCAGCTCTGAGTTATGAGCCGACTCTGCTCGCTGACTGACAGCAGTAACAATGCTGTCCTCATCCTGTCAGTCTGAACAAAGGAGTCCTGGCTGCAGAGAAGATGGAGGTCCCCTGTGGTCGTAAATGCTATCTGAGCTAACACGCAGTGTGGTGCCATCATTGTTATCTTCTCTGGCAGGTTCCGCGTTTAGGTTAATACATGTGTACCTGTACATCTCAATAGAGTACATGTGTGACAGCTTAATAGCCACATATTCTGTAAGATTATTTTGTTATATAATCCTATATTTAATACTTTATCTGGCACTTTATAAGAAACAGCCATTAGATGTATTTACATTATGAATGTACTCCTTTATATGCTATTTCCATTGTTGGTGTGATGATTTTATGTATTGCATGTTTTTGTCTCTGGTTGTTCTGTGAATATGTGATTACTGTACTCAGTGATGGAACTTTGTTTTGATGTTGGACAGACATTCAAGACCATTTACAATATAATAATAATAATAATAATAATAATAATAATAATAATAATAATAACCTTTATTTGTATAGCACTTTTCCAAACATAGTTACAAAGCGCTTCACATAACGTCAAAGATAAAAACATGAGAATAATTGTGCAAGAAACATAATTAAAAGAACATAGGACGATAAGAAGGAAACACAGCCGATAGTCATATAGTAAAAGCAAGTGTAGTGTGTTAAGAAGTGATTTGAAAGAGTACACTGAATTTGCTATATGATTACGAGATGAGAACATCCAACAGTAAAACTTCATTACAGATTTTAGCGAGTTGTCCAATCATCTGATGCTACAATTTGTAATTTAAAAGGCAAATAACAAGGAATAGTTGATTTTCATTTTTTCTTTTAACACAAATGAAAAGCTTCCATTAGATCCCCCAAACATTTATTGCTTGAAATATTCAGATATAGAAAACATACAAAGCTGACCATTCAAGCTTGCTCTCTAAAAATTCCCCTCTCTTATTGCTAAATCAAGCTAAATAAATTAAGTAATTTGTAACGGAGGACTACGTATAGTTGTGATTACGTATAGTTGCGTCTGTTACAGTAATCCTTTTATTGAAGGATTTAATACAATTAAAAATGTATTTGCAGTCCAAGGAAACAGAAAAATATATGGGCATAGTTCAATGAATGGCATTCCTGTAATAAAGGGAATATTCTTATGAGGAAATGGGAATATTTCTTCATTCTTGTTCGGGTATGTGTATGTGTGTGTGTATATATGTGTGTGTGTGTGTGTGTGTGTGTGTGTGTGTGTGTGTGTGTGTGTGTGTGTGTGTGTGTGTAAGTGTATATA
>OMKR01003702.1:6631-22179 GCA_900302355.1 Cyttopsis rosea
CCGAGAGGTTTATTAACCCCGTCTATCAAGGCAGTCTGGGATTCACACTGGGACGCCCAAGGCTTAAGGATCTGAGCGCCACACAAGCAAGAGAGTGCCTCCCCGCAATACTAATACTGGCCCTTATTTTCTACAACAACAAAAAGGCACCTCCCCCCTGCTCCTATACCAGGCCTGCTTCAAGAGCTAGTGGACTGTGAGTTTTGATTTCACTGTCCTTATTGTCCTACAGAGGATATTATAGACAGCAGCCCAAACGCTTTCTTGCTGACTTTCTGTTGTAAATCACTCTGTAAACAATGTATGTTTGTGGTGCTAATCAACAGAACAGTGTGAAGCGTAACTTTCATTAGGGCATTACAGGCCCCTGAAAAAGGAGTGGCAGAATGAGAGACCCTATATTTGTCTGTGCTATGACAAATGTATTTTACGACCCCACGGATGCTAGCTAACAGACGTTAGAATGACAGAAATGACACTAAGTATGGCTGATGACTTATGTGCTGTCTATATAATATGAATGGCTGACAGGACCCACTAGCTTCAAACCACGGCACCATGCTAAGCCTTATTAATGTGTCGCTGTTTTCTAGTAGTTGCAATCAAGAAAGAATAAAAACAAAAGACAACTGGTAACTAGGGATGTTCCCAACGACTAATTTCCCTGACGTTTAAATGGAAGTTTAAATTTAGACTAGTCGACTAGTCTAAAAATCAGAAGAAATATTGCGTATACTATAAAAAATATTGCATTTATTATAAGACCCATTTGAAACAGTTAATCACATTCTTCAATAACCAAATCGAATTTTAAATTCCGCTGCCCAGGCATAGGTCACCATCTTTTGGGTACTCTCGCATTCGCTCAAGCACCACCTTCCCAACGGGCGGAATGCCGACCCAGAGCCATGGAGGACAAGCGTCCGACAAGGGGTCCCTAATGAGGGGACACCAACACCGGGAAAACGATCTTCCGTACGCCATATTTCCTGCGCCCGGCTGCTGTGCGGGCGGGGATTTGGCACTGGGCTCTTCTCCCTTTACTACTGAGGGAATCTGTGTATTTTTTTAAATACGGCGTTGTTAACATTATACGGAAGCTTGTTTTTTTTTAATAAAGAAACATTTGACTAGGAAGACATGACATTTCAGTGCAAATTATGTCAATATGTAATTTAAATGCGTACATTAATAAAATAATAATAAGTTTAACCGACTAGCATTTCTGGTGCCGACTAGCGAGGGTAGCAACGTTTAATCGACTAAATGAGCACATCCCTCCTGGTGACCAAATGTAAAGATGCCAGAGACACCAAATGGATCAAACCCTGTAATAGCTGTTAGTATCAATGGTTTTAAATTATATTTGCAAACATCTTCAATAATCAACCAGTTAAGATAATTACAGTACACAGGCCTTCAAATTCAGATCCTCATCTAGGTGCTTTTTAAGGAGTTTACGGATTAGCGGGACTAGATTTGCAACACACTAAATAGTACAAAAATATTCCAGCAATGATTTAAAGAAATTGCTGAGTTATATTTTAACTGAATGGAACTGACTGCTACTCCAGACGGCAAAAGTACACAGACAGTTCGGCCTGTGTGAACGCCATCCATCCTTTGTTTGAAACAGTCTCAGTCTTGTGTGGGGGCTAAACTTAGAGACACGCTCATTTGCACATTGAAAGCCAACACTTGCCACCTAAAAAAAATTGTCAATACCAGCTCGTATTGTCAATCTTGAAAATGCCGTCCACCCCATCAAAGTGTCACCACATGAGTCTGTTTTTAGAGCAGACCTCCAGTGAGGCTCAGGCGATAGAGGTGTTGAAACATCCAAAACCCCACCTTAATGCCCTTCACATTATTAATGTTCCAAGCTCACAGTGTGGAGTCATTACAGCAACTCTGGACCAAAAGCCTACTTATTCCTGGGTGTACAAAGGGGTGCAACTGCCTCAATTACCACCTCATAAGATTATGATTAACAGAACATTATTGCACAACCCAGGTAGCACCAAGGAACACTCTAAATCCTCACAGCTGACAAGACACATTAGGTTGCGGTCTAGGCCTGAACTTATAGAATATATTCAAGAGGTTTTGTTGGCATTTGGGGCAAATATTAACCTATTAACAATTAAAGGAATGAGTTCTTGTGAAATTATATATTGTCAAAAATGTTCAATGTTAATATGGTCGAGAATTGTGGATTATCCTTCAATTAAATGTAGTTTTGTATCAATATTTCAGCAATTTCGATGAGATAGACATAGCAATTCCATAGCTGTACAAAAACAAATTTTGATTTGTGTGGGGTATTGTAGATACAGAGGCCTTAATATGAGTGCAAAACAGTTCTCTGTGCCCTTGTCTGTCTTCCCACTGTCTTCCATCTCCTGCCTGGAGTCTCACAAAGGCTAGTTTGTTTTTCTCAAGTCTTGCCCACTGTTTCTGTCATCACATCTGGATCCTCCATGCCAACCTTCTACCCCTTCTTCCCTTTAATCGTCCAGCTCTTCTGTGCATGAACCAGGGCCCATCCCATTGCACAGACACCCAGTCCACTGTGATTAATGGGCCTCTGCTGGGACTCTCCATCCACTCAGCACATTGTTGAGAGGCTCTGAAACAGTACAACAGTTGCATCCCCTCTTCACACCAAGCCTAAGCCCTGCCTGTCAGTCCCTGGTTAGGCCACTGTTAACTGGCCAGATTTACAGCTACTAACCAGCGCTAGGTGGCAGTCTGTCTGGGGAGGGGAAGCCCCTCATATTAATCATGCAACATTTGATGGGCACTTTTACCACTGGTGAGCCACAGGCTTACTTCAGTGGTTTACGGCAATACTGACATAACCCATGGTTGTGGCCATCAAAAGCTGGTCTACAGTTAAATAAGTTATGGAGGAACTACTTACATTTTCTGTTTATTTGAACCACTTTTGCTTTCTTGATCAACTCAATATAAACCATCGATCAAACTTTAACTTAAGTTAATTTAGTCAACTGGTGCATGAGGTGCACTAGTTTAAAGAGCAAAGGCCCTCATTTATCAAATGTTCATATAAAAAGATGAACAAAACAAATTGTAATATCAAATGGTCACATGTAATCATTCAATTATGTTTGCTTAAAATGTAGATAACCTAAGGCTTGCAGCCCAAATTGTTTATGAAACTCTCACAGCAGCTAGCAGTAGATGCTACTAGCCACCTGAAACATTCTTTTGTATTTCTAAATTTCTATATATAGAATTTTTATATTGTATAACATGCATATTGCATATTGAAAGGATGGCATGTCTTTGCCAGTTCCCATTTTCTACCACTACTGTAGGTCCCGTCTGTACCCATGATCAGATATGTGCATGGATGTAGAAGCTTTATAGGTACAAGTATGCTTTAATAAGTTCCACACTTTGTGTAGAAATGGATGTGGTACGCATGGTAAATGAGCGCATTTCTGTGCATAAGCACAGTTGATAAATGAGGGTTCAGGTGTGGTTATTAAAGCATACGTTCATATCATCTGTCCTTCCAACCCAAACCATTAACCTTACCAAGGTGCAAATTGTCCCAGCTTCCCTGTAGAAGGGACAGATTAAAAATCAGAGGGACCCACATAATGAATACCCCAATTTCTATTTAAGAGATATGTAAAGAAAGTCTACTCAAGTTTACTTTTGAGTAGGTAGTATAGGATTGCCTAGTGCTTGCTAAAAATTACAAATCCCAGGCAGCTTCACCTAATTTTGATATCTGCAGTGTAATTGGTAGCATATTACCTGTACCCAAACCTGCAAGCAATCAGTGACACAATACAATCTCATCAACAACATAAATGTTAATGCTAATGTTAATTCACTATATCATTGCTCAGATATTTGTTTAATAATCCATTCTCAATTTACCAACTTGACTTAGCTGCATCTTATCATCATGCTGGAGAAATGTAACTAACCAATGACGTAAATATACATGTATTTAGCTTATAAACCCAACATCAATCAGCAGAAAAAACATCATAGTATTAATGTAAGTGACAACCCTGCCCCTAACATTTTTACCATTTGAATGTGTAACATCAACAACAAAATCAAATTCTTGAACAGAAAAAAAGAATTCTCTCTTAAACCTATTGTATAGGTCACTGGGGCAATGCAGTGGACATTCAAAGTGTTTACATAAGCACGAAGCTACATAAGCCAAATGCTTTCATGAGTAAACATTTTTGCATTAGTGGCTGAGCGATATGAATTATGGCTCTTCTTCCATGGCATTTGCCAGCTGCACTCTGCTGGTTCAATTGGGAGTGATATATGTGTGAATATCAGGTGGCAAAAGAGCAGAGAAGTGCAGACACGGCTGGTGCATGTGTGCGTGCGTGCGCGCATGGGGGTTAAAAGGGCACAGTCGTTTCCCAAGTGCGCAGGCTGCGACCCTTAGAGGCCTGGCTGTGGCTGGCAGAGCACAGCTGGGGGGCTGAGGTCAGGGCACACACAAAAACATCCAACACACACTTGACCTTGAAATGAGATTGAGCGAAGGAGTGTGTGTTCATGCTTCCTCTTGATGACGGACAACACGGTGAAGTGAGATGAATTAGTGAGGTTGTCAGTAATTCAAGGATTAGCTTAAGTGAAAACAAAATGTAACATTCTTCAAAACAAAACCATGGCTCTGGCTTATAATATTCTTTAGGTTTTTTTTAACTTTTGAACAAGACATACGTAATATATAGATTAGAACCTAAAAAAAATAGTATTTAATAAGCACTTACTCAAGAAATATTTTAATGCCTTCATTTTTGTTATTTGGTGCCCAATTATTTCTGCATTGTCCTTTGCTTACAGGACAGCGGGATCATTTTTCGAAAGGTCAATTGTAGAGTCATCAAATCATCCTCTACGATCTCAGTTCATCAAATCCAGCACCATGCCCCCCACCCCCAGTGCCTTGGTGGTGATTCAAGTCAATTAGAGGTGTGCTTGTGAATTTCGTTAGTGTTCGGAAAAATGGAGAAAGCTGTCAGTCAAAAGGCCACTCTGGCTTTAGATCTGGTGGGTGCCGGAATCTCTAAACCTGTATTTGTATGAATAAAAATGAAGGGATTTAGGGCTGGCTGCTTCCTCTACAGACTTGTCAAAATCTGACCTTCGCTATAAGGAAGGGGAGGTTGATGGGGGAGGTGCATGAAAAAAAAAAAAAAAAGAATTAAAAAGCTGGGACAGACTGACGTCTGCATAACAAAAGGTAGAAATGAAAAAAAAAAAAGGTGAACATGGGAGAGAATAAAATGTATGACTGAATGAACTGCAGTTCTCTGTGCTCTCTTACTCGGAGGTACAGCGTACCATGAATAGAAAACACAAATCCACAGATTTATTCAACAGGGGATTGAGACAGATTTGTCTGTTTGATGTGGATCCTGTATGGAATACCTTCCGGTCAATGTCTTGTGAGAGCAGAAGACTCAATCTACAGCTCGATAAAACAATGCTAAAGAAAGAGAGACAATACTGTATAAGTTAGAGTGTTGAATCCTCTCCATACAGCAGCATCCCTGCCTCAGGGCCAATTTGTCACTATTAGTTGCTTGTTTGCAATTCCAATGTAGTGCCGGGATTAGACACAACATGGTCCACATGGTCAGCCCTGTCATCACAAGGGCTACTGATCCATGTAGTGAGAGGTTCAATGACTCGTGGCCAGCACAAACTACTCCTATGGCTTTTTGTTTTTTGCGACCAAATATGCTTGATTTTAGTCTCTAAAATACACTTTCAATTAAAGTGACAATAGACAACTTTTTTTGCTTTTACATCTCGTTATGAAGTTAATGTTGATTGCACAGTGTAGGGGCTGTAGAATAATGACACCATCTGCGTTTAGATTAGTTCCCCAAAAGCCTCAATATCACTATGCAATTTGGACTGCCGCCGGGTACGAATCCCTGGGAAAATGATCAATTTACAGCAGTGCGTCACAGGAAGTGTGTTAACCAATGCACAACCATTAGTCTATTGTATTTGTTTACAGGCCAGTCTTGCCCGTTCAAATATGGTGGCGACGTTGACGTATGGCAGCAATGGGCCAAAGCAGTCAATGCGGCATCTATGTATACATGTCTATGATTAGTGCGCAACCAAAAGAAATAAAATTTAACTAAAATTGTTTCAATTTACCTGTTGTAGTGAACATGCTTCTTTCTTCTCTCTTCTTTCCAAAGTGGTGTTCATTTCTTCACGCGCTGAGGAAATCGTAAAGCAATCCGGTTGTCTTTGCAACAGCGTCGCAAACAATAATACTACTTGGAAACGCTAGAGGGGGAAAGTTGAAAAGTTTTCTATTGCCGCATTAAACATAAAGTAAGCACTAAAAAAAAAATCAGCACTACATGACAATGCTGTGCAAAGGCTACGTCTTTTTGGGGAAGGGCCAATAAGTATAAGCAGTCTGTTGATTTCTCCATTTAATGCGGAAAAGTTGTGTCAATTTAGCGAAATTGCAAGCTCTAGCAAATATTGCAGATTTGAATTTGCATAAATTATTGCAATCGCGCTATACAACTGATATACATGTTTTTCTACGTTAGAATAAAACAACATAGCATAATGTTTACATGCAAGACAAATACACAAACTTGAGAAAAAGCTTTAGAAAATCGGTTAGTTTCTCTGTGATTTATGAGGGGTATTTATATAGAACTAGTATGAGTTATAAGACACAAGTTGGCCACAACACTGTAAGGCACTCAATTATATAAGTCCAATCGAGCACCAGGATGGAACATTCGATCTAGGACCTGATCCAAAACATACTATTTAATAGGAGCCAGGGGTCCCGCTTCCTTGTAAATTTTTTTTTTAGGATGTCTGACCAAGGTGGAGCTGAGGCATTGCAACACATGTTCCATCATAGGCCATAACTGGGCCCTCTTTGTTTGGAAATCAAGAGAGAACCATCCGTCCCCCAAGAAGTTATAGAAAAATGTTTTTCCTCTTTCAGAATGAGACAACACTTCCTTTCCCAGAACAATTTATCTCTCTGCTTGACAAGACTCCCTGCTATATTTACCCAACTAAAATTGCAGATGATATACTTCCAGCTGCAATGCTCTCCATGGCACATGGTCCTGCCAATCACACTGGCCAGAACAGAATAGACAAACCATCAACAATGAAAGAAGGAAAAAGCGGGTAGTGAGAGGGAAACAGAGACCCGAGTAAAAGAATAAGAATTAGAGTGAATGAGTCAGACGGAGAAAAAGCCAGGATAGAGAGGTGCTGAGAAACCTGGCGTGGACTAATCCACATTTCCTTCGCGGGTTGGCTTTTGTTGTTAGAGGGAGCTAAGATACACAACACAGCGAATGGAATTACTGGGCTTTCATTAAGCCAACAGCTGGGCCTCTGCAGACCCTCAGAGCACCAGTGCAACATAGCCCACCCTGAAGATTTCAAACAGAAATATTAGGCTGCTTTTGTGGACGCATGTGTGTGTATGTGTATGCATGCTTGCGTGTGTGTACCTTAAGAAATGGATGTGGGTAAGGATGAGCTTGAAAAATACAAGAAAGAGAAGATTACAGGATTCTTGTGTTTCTACAACAACAACAATAAATAAAAGTAAAATAACAATGATCAGGCATCCACAGAATTAAATTTGGTTCTGGATATTTGGTCTGGTCATCAGGGCATGGATATAGCACTTGAAATATCAAGTGAGCATGGGATTTGTTCTAAAGGATGCAACTAGGGCGCCAAATATCCTTGACAGACTCCACCACACCATGTCATATTACTCCAAATTTGGTCAAACAGTAACTTCTAAAATGCTGTTTATTAAAAGAATTGAGGGCATGAAAAAAGGCATTTGAATTTCAAACATCTCAAACAAGCATTTATGGAAAAGAAAGACTAACGTGGTTGTCTGAGTTCTGGGGGATGGTGTGTGTGTGTGTGTGTGTGGGGGGGGGGGGTGAAAAAGTTCAGGGGAGAGGAAAGGGGAGGGCGAAAAAGTGTGGCGAATTCCTCCCAGGCCCCTGGCGCAGCAGTGCCTGTCGATCTCACAGCGGCAGAGGCATTCCCAAGAGGAAGGGAGTACTAGGGCTGCAGTGGCAGGGGCTGAGAGACTGCGAGCCCTGGTGCTCGATGCGATGCATCTTTCCAATTGACCACGTCTGCTACTGCTGGAGTTGGAGGGCTGTGGGAGCTGCCAAGGCTCTCATTGCAAAGGCATGACGACACATAATTGTGACCGCGGAGCTGGCCTGGTTGGCCCTGGGGACTGTCAACCAGCAATACACCATTTACACACACACTGGCTCACACAAATGATCAATCACCGCACATGGTGACAGAATGAGGAGCTAGAGAGGTCATGTTCAATCGTATCCCTGAACTAGAGATCAGTCTTTTTCCATATTTCAAAGACTTCATTTTTAGTGGCCAAGAAGATAAAAAGGTATCTTGGAAAATGAATCAAAAAGCTAATAACAAAAAAGAATGCAACTGCAATATGTGCCATCACTGCTTGGAACAAGGAGCATCAGGTATGATGCTTGACGCCATAACTGATTACATGGTAATATTGGGATTCAAAAGATTTATGCACATGCAAACAAGATTGCCACTAGGCAGAATAAGCATGTCTCGCCGTATTAGTATGCATCTTGTCAATGGTAAAGCACAAAACATGAAGTGAATATTCCACTTCAACCAATTTACTAAACTGGGCTGTGTCCATTTGACCTGCAGATGTGTACAGCTAAGTTAATTTGGACTTGCAACTCACAGCAGATAATCAACACATTTACCTGAACCCAAAACATACGTATCATTATTCAAAAATAAGCATTGATCGTTAATGCATGCTTTCTCAGAGAGCAATATCCCACATAGCATTTCTTCTTGCAGCAGGGAGATTGTCTGTTTGTAATAATTTCATTAGAATTTCTAGTTTATGAGGGCAAATTCTAATGTTTGTTTTGCTACCATCACATTCCGATTAAATGCTTCTCAGTGCAGTTGACACACATAGTCAAGCATTCTTTAGCGCCTATGCAGTTTTAAATGGGAAAATTTGCATTTGATGTGGTCTGAATAGGAGGTCCTAGTCAATCAGTTGTGAACTGGGAACAGCTGCAGTCGCAATTATTTGTGTACAGTAAGAGAAATAGAAAAAAGCACCCTCATCTGTAAATACACACCTTAATGTTTGATTTCAGTTCAAGAGATTTAATTTGTTCAAAATGTCCAAAGTTTGCAACGTATGGTAATTCTGTGAATTCAATACTATGAATAGTGCAATGGTTTGATTCAATCTCTGAGTGAACGTATCCATGGAATCTTAGGTAAGCCTTCAGTTGGCATTCTTAGCTCTTCACTTGTGGAGGAACACTTGCACAACTCACCGTAACATTTACCTTCACCGTCTTGCTCATAATGAGGCATTTGGATAAAAGATGAACAAACAGCAGTACCGTTTCATTGGGACCTCTTTGAAATCAAGTAGAGAACACCCCATGCACAGTAAGATGTAGAAAGAGATAATATTGACAAATGTGAAAGGCCACAACTTTTCTCAGTGGAAATCTACACAGCACACCTGATTAAATATGCTCTTGTTCCTCAGACAAGGGGAAAGAGGCACTTTGTGATAGCAATCTGAATATGTTCAACCTCAAGGTCCCAGCTGCCTGGGTTTATCCAAGTAATATATTGAAACAGGGAAAATAGAAAGAAACCGAACCACTGAAACATGCCAATTATTAGGGGAAACTATATGAACAAAAGGATCTTTGAAAACTGCAATGAACTATAATCTCATCATGCTTAAACATTTCTGTAAAGTACGAGGCTGCAAGTGGGAAAAGTGCCAACAGAGAGAAAAGTTATCAATAAACAGGAGGAAGACACTTACCTTATTTCACTACTAATGTTTTCATGTATGTATAATAATCAAAACAATAAAGACTTCCATCTGGAGGCTTCCTAATGGTGTAAGGTTTTCTGCTTGATTTTTACTCCAACCCATCATAGCTAAATGAATTTCTATTTAGTTTGTTGAGACCTCCAACCTTGTTGCTATACAAAAATGCTGTTACCACACAAAGGCATCCACGTGAGTGGAACCATAGTCCCTTTTATAAACTTAAAGAGATGGACTGGAGAAATAGCATGTTTATATCCATTATTGTCAACAGCTTTGTCAAGACAGTGGGGAAAATTATTTTTAATGAATAATTAAATTATCGTGGACAGTTTAAGATGAGAGAAATAGTTCTGTTCATTGCGAAATGATGTATCCTGCTGTTATCATACAAACTCCTTAGTGACTGTTTACAAAACAGGACACTTCCCTGGACATCAATGTTACCATTTGGAATAACAAGGTTTCTTAGAATTTCTAAATTACTAGTCTTAATGTAGCTCTCTTTGTTGATTTGACTTTTAAAACAAAAGCATGCCGTTGGCAATGCAGTAAACATACAATGCAAGTACAGTGCATGTGGAATGTATTCATATCGCTTCACTTTTTCCACATTTTGTTACATTACAGCCTTATTCCAAAATGGAATAAATTATCTTTTTTTTCTACACACAATACCCCATAATGAAAATGAATTTTTGAAATCTTGAATGACAAAATGAAAAAAAGTTTAGAAATGTTTGCAAATTTATTAAAAATAAAACACTGAAATATCACATGTGCATATGTATTCACATCCTTTACTCAATACTTTGTTGAAGCACCTTTGGCAGCAATTATAGCCTCAAGTTTTGAGTATTCTATTCTTCTTGAGCATGATGCTACAAGCTTGGCACACCTATTTTTGGGCAGTTTCTCCCATTCTTCTTTGCAGATGCTCTCAAGCTCCATCAGGTTGGATGGGGAGCATCGGTGCACAACTATTTTCAGGTCTTTCCAGAGATGTTCAATCGGGTTCGGGCTCTGGCTGGGCCACTCAAGGACATTCAAAGACTTGTCCCGAAGCCACTCCTTTGTTATCTTGGCTGTGTGCTTGGGGTCGTTGTCCTGTTGGAAGATGAACCTTCGCCCCAGTCTGAGGTCCAGAGTGCTCTGGAGCAGGTTTTCATCAAGGATCTCTCTGTACATTGCTGCATTCATCTTTCCCTCGATCCTAACTAGTCTCCCAGCTGAAAAACATCCCCACAGCATGATGCTGCCACCACCATGCTTCACTGTAGGGATGGTATTGGCCAGGTGATGAGCGGTGCCTGGTTTCCAAAGAGTTCAATCTTGGTTTCATCGGACCAGAGAATTGTTTCTCATGGTCTGAGAGTCCTTTAGGTGCCTTTTGGCAAACTCCAAGCGGGCTGTCTTGTGCCTTTTACTGAGGAGTGAAAAAAGGCCTGATTGGTGGAGTGCTGCAGAGATGGTTGTCCTTCTGGAAGGTTCTCCCATCTCCACAGAGGAATGCTGGAGCTCTGTCAGAGTGACCATCGGGTTCTTGGTCACCGCCCTGACCAAGGCCCTTCTCCCCCGATTGCTCAGTTTGGCCGGGCGGCCAGCTCTAAGAAGAGTCCTGGTGGTTCCAAACTTCTTCCATTTACGAATGATGGAGACCACTGTGCTCGTTGGGACCTCCACTGCTGCAGATATTTTTCTGTACCCTTCCCCAAATCTGTGCCTCGATACAATCCTGTCTTGGAGGTCTACAGACAATTCCTTTAACTTCATGGCATGGTTTGTGCTCTGACATGCTCTGACATGCACTGTGGGACCTTATATAGACAGGTGTGTGCCTTTCCAAATCATGTCAATTTTATTTACTACACGTGGACTCCAATCAAATTGTAGAAACATCTCAAAATCAGTGGAAAGACCTCAATTTTGAGTGTCATAGCAATCTATGTGAATACTTATGTACATGTGATATTTTAGCTTTTTATTTTTAATACATTTGCAAAAATTTCTAAAAACCTTTTTCACTTTGTCATTATGGGGTATTGTGTGTAGAAATTTGGGAAATAAAATGATTTTAATCCATTTTGGAATAAGGCTGTAACATAACAAATGTGGAAAAAGTGAAGCGATATGAATACTTTCCGGATGCACTGTATCTGTGATTTCTAATATGTAAGGGATAATGTTCATAGAATAGCAATTAGACTACAAAGTAACCAACGGAATTATGCAGGGTTGTAAAGTTTTCCTGGAACACATTTCTCGGATGCTGCCTGAACATGATCCCGCCTACACAATCTATTAATTATGTAAAAAATAATAATCGGTGGCTTTTACACAGGGCAACAGACCTAATTGCATCAGTCTCCCTGTCAGCACTTCATGTGGGGACAGTCCAGTCACACCATGTGATCGTCCTTGCATTCCCATCATTACAAGTGGCAGGCATGAAACCCAATCAAGTTTGGTATTAGCCATGCTCTTTCCACACCACCACCGCTTTGTGGATAATAAGAGCAATGAAACCTTATCTGGATCCCCAGATAAGCAGATTGTTCCTTCAGCACTTGGTTAGTAAAGTGAGTACCATTATCCAAGCTTACCTTCACTGGGTTCCCAATTAGAAAACGTGTCAATTATCACTAACAATACTTTCCACCACGACAGGGCGTCAACTCAATGAATTCCATCATGAGGTGCTTGATGGGAGCACTTGGAGTAGGATGGGAAGAGCTGGCAGCAAATTCTGTAAAACCTGGGATTTCATAGTCTTTTCTTAATTCTCTAACCATCCCCTCTTTTTTACACATGGTCCTTACCATGAGTCAAACAAGAAAACAATGAAAAAGCTGGCAGGGGAGATATGGTTTCCCCTGCAGACTATACCAAATGTCTTTGTCACAATAACTTTTGGCTTTCCACAACGACAGGATGTGGAAACACAGGCGGGGTGCCTGTGTTTGGAGGGGAACAAGATTTGTGAGTAAATCTGTGTCCTCCTCATCTGTGGAGGGGACAACCATTATTAGAACATGGGCGATGTCAAATACAGTGGCAGTTTTGGCAGCTGCGTCGGCTCCGGCATTTCCTACAGAGATGGGGTCAAGGACATTTAGTGTGAGCAGCACAAATAGGAAATCGAGATGGGAGGGTTACGGCATCATAACATTAAATGGATATTCCGCATATCGCATTTGTCAGCTTCACTACACCGTATCACATTGGCCTGCACCTATTCATTAATTAAAATAAACAAAGACAGGTTACAACAGTTAGAGACACAAAACACAACCGGTTGCACAAAATAGACAAACACTGTTTAAAACAAAAACAGGTGACGAACAAACAGACAAAATGAATACCCCCCTAACAGTTGTACTAATTAGTTTGAATCACCGAGTTGAATTTTCAAGAGCCTCAGTGGTAAGATTTGGGCCGGGCGAAGCCACAACGGCTATCGTTGCCAGCAGGCATGTGGATCCCCACCATCAGTGACATGTACAATGTTGATGATGGAGAGCTGTTGCTGGAGAGAAATGAGCCATTTTGCTCTGTAACAAGATGGAGGCTACAGCATGTGATACCAAAACAGTGAGACAGATGTGGCTATGACCATAAATGCAGCACTCACTACACGCATATAAGCATACTAGCCACATTACCAAGTTTTTGAGAATAGTATGCAACAGGACATAATTTATCTCCATGAGATTGTAACAACACAGCTGACATGAAACCATCTTTCTCATCCACAGTTAAGGTAAAAGGGCGCGCCATATCTGGCAACCCCAAACATGGAGCAGATGCAAGAGCTTATTTAAAAACAAAACTTTCTTCCCCCTCAGGTGTCCAATCAACTCTATCTGACGACAATCACCCTTCCCATGAGCCATTGCTAATAATGGCTGGGCAAGTATTGCATAATCCACAATCCCCAAAGCAACAGTAACCACAGCAGCCTAAAAAGATTTTTTTCTTTTGGTCTGTGGTTTTGCATATCCAAAATGGCAACAACTCTAACGCTGCCCAGGGAGTGACCCTTTAAGGGAAAAAATAGAAAAAAGAAATGTCATGACCCAAATAGTGAACATTCTTTTGTGCCAGCTGTAGTTTTGTTTGAGAAACATGACATTTTGAGCTAAGTATTTTCGGGGGGGCCTGTGTATCGGCAACGCATGACTCCTCATCTAGTGAGCAGATCAGTAAATCATTGACATATTGGATTAATGTGCTGCCATTGATGAACTCAAAAACAGCTAAATTGTTTTTCCTAATGCGGCAGATAACACTGCCGGAGGCTCCACATAGACCTGACAATAACTTAAGCAACTAGAGAAGGTAAGAAAAAGTGTGATTCACATACCAATACATTTTACAATTTAGTGTTTAATACAATATTCATAATTTGTTGATATTATTTTAGCTAATACTCTTAAAGGTACAATCAGTAACTTTGCATTCAATAAACCTGAGATTTCAGCCACCATCAAGGTAACATAAGACTGACTGGCATTATCAAATAACATTTGATCAACCATCCATTATCTCATGGTCAATATGTGTTAACTCAAAAATCATGACAATTACATAACCAGCATTCAAATTGAGACATCTGAGAACCTAGAGGGGCTGTTATTAGCATAGTAAACACAATCACTTGCCCAAAATTGTGCCTAATTCTGTTTCTGCCTAATCCTTAATCCACTAATTATATTAACCAGTGCCCAAAATTTGGAAGTATTATTTAATTTAAATTCACCAATAACCTTACTGCAAAGTAGTGTTCTTAGAGAACATTAAATACTATGTGATATCAGGATAGATACAGCAAAGAGAGCATTCAGATTACATGAGTCTTTCAGTCCGTTTTGATTGTCTGACATAGTGACATCATGGAATGGGAGGTCCAGAGCAGCATAGTTTGTCTTTCCCCTGCAACAGTTTGCAACACTTAGAAACCAAGCACTTCATGTTTTGTTGGTGGAGGAGAAGTTAGTGCAGCACAAGTTAGTGCTTGCAGAACAGCAGAACTTTTGTTTATTGGTCAGAAAATGTCCCAAGTCATTCGACCTGATGACCTTCTGGCCTTGCAGGAGTAGAGTGTCTTTCAGCAGGATACCTGGCCAGCCTGGTATCATGCTACTTTGTCCTCATAGTCACAATAATTAATCTATTGAATTGTGTCCCGGAGACAGAACAACATTTAAACCAATGATTGTCAGACTATTTTCATAATACACAGAACGACATTTAAACAAATTCATACAGTGCACATCCTCTAAAACAACAAAGTGAATTTCATTCATAGATGCAATTTAACTGTATAGAAATGTCATTGTATGTACATTTATTTATGATATACTGTACATATAGCCTCATTTTTGTATTATAAATATGATCATTTTGTCTGGTTATAGAGCTCCACCTACTTGGCTCCACATTGGTTCTGCATTTCAGGAGGTTTCAGAGAATTACAGTATATAAACAGTTTTAGGCCTGGAACCAAGCCAACCAACTACAATATCAATCGTGACCATAAAGAACTTGATTTGGAGCAAAAACAAAATTGGAAAACGGAAAAAAAACAAAGATACAAGATTGTGTACATAAA
>OMKR01003723.1:7103-20521 GCA_900302355.1 Cyttopsis rosea
GGTGTCAGTATCACGTTATAACATTGAATGAAACTCGTGATTGAATGAGGAAACGGTGTGCGGAGAACGGATCATTTGAGGAATGTGGCTCATTTACACGATTTGATTAAGTTCTACTTCATGCTTGGCTTGAGACATGGTGAGATTCTGCTGTTATTAAGTACGGTGGATGGTGTTGTGATCAGTATGCGTACACTGAGGAGGATAAAATGCATGGGGCTGTACGGAAGGAAGAATGAGTCCGACCCTCTGGAGGAGGTGGTCATTTCTCATTGATCAGTTGGAGGCGTGCGTGATGAAGTTTCACGTTATAGGTGATACGTATCAGGCTATACCGTGAAACGTATCAGGCTATACCGTGAAACGTATCCGGCTATAACGTGATACGTATCAGGCTATAACGTGAAACGTATCCGGCTATAACGTGAAACGTATCAGGCTATAACGTGAAACGTATCCGGCTATAACGTGATACGTACCCGGCTATAACGTGATACGTACCCGGCTATAACGTGATACGAATCCGGCTATAACGTGAAACTGATCCGTTTTTATTTTTCTGGCAGCAATACGCTTCCGTACAAACCGTTTCAGACTTCGCTCAGTTTGATGACGCGTTTCCTAGGTTCACACCGACATTAGCAGATAAGCTATCGCTGCTAAACGCCGCGTCTTTCGCTTCACAACCACGACATTAGCTGCCGACATTCAAGCACCGTGTCGCTGCGTCGACGTCATTTTGCAGCGTTACAGACTGTACGGTGGCAGAATTACCTCTTGCTTCTTCCCCACGTGTGTACCGCTCGGCGCTGTTGGTCCGGGCGCCGCCATCTTTGTTGTAGTACCGGCTGCCTCAGTGGCTCACGGTTGTTGTTGTTTTTTTTGTTTGTTTTTTTAAACTTTATTTACAACATTGACACATAACAGAACAGTAGCAAAGAGGCCGGTGCCGTACCAAAAAGTGATCGCAGCATCTACCCGTGTCACTGAAAGGTTGTTTCTGCCTCAATTTATTCAAGCATCAATCATATTTTAAAGATTATAACCCAGCAAGTCCAGTTTTACCTGTTTAAATACCTTTAAGGGCCAAAACCAGAAGCAGGTAGTTTTCCACCACCAAAAAGTGATGCAGCTCCTACTTTGTCACTGAAAGGTTGTTTCTGCCTCAAAATGACTTGATGACGAGATGACAGCCCACCCAGCGGACGGCGATCAGCGACACGTAAGAAAGTAAAATGGATAATAGTATAATTATGAATGTACACAGGGGACATCATCTGTATCCCCAGTGAAACCGCCTTCATTCATTATATGTTGTTTCTTCCGACTTCACAGCCTTGATCATTTCGCTGCGCCGCACGTCTATGACCTGCACGCAGCGAATAAACATCTTTAATCCCGAATCCACTTGCAATAGTCAAGATTTACAAAATAAATATAAAAAACGAATAGGTTTTTTTTAAATAGTAAAATCACATATGTGAATGTGACACACAAAATATTAAGAAGACCAGACATTTCAAAAATGTTTTAATATCTGTCTGTGAGGTTTTAATGGTATTTGTATATGTCTCATTACTTATATACTTTGTCATCTAAGAGGTCTTTTTTTTAAATACATTTATTTTAATTTTGTAATTAAAAAAAAAATCTTTTATCCTTATTTTTGTTGTGGGCCAATTCACACAAAATGAAATTATTAAATAAACAAACAATTAAATAAACCGATAATTAAATGTTTTATTATTATTTTGAAATATTACACAAAAAACATTCAAATAATCTTTATTATTATTATATATTATATAATATATAATAATATATTATAATAATATAAGTGTCTACCAAGAGGACAGCGAGAAGGGGGGTGGACCAGCGTTGAGGCACTGCTGCGAAAAGAACCCGACGGAGCCACTCCAGAACCCACAAAGGAGCCAGCAAAGAAGAGGAGGCTCCTGTTGTTTGCTTCAGACTCTGATTCAGATGATGAAGCAGGACCTAATAGGGCTCTGAGCCTCTACAGAGCAGAGCCCACCATCAGCGAGACAGACTGCCCACTGCAGTGGTGGTCATCTCATGCAGGGAGCCATCCACAGCTGTCTGCCCTGGCCCGCAAGTATCTGGCTAGCTATGCCACTTCTGTCCCTTGTGAGAGACTTTTCTCACTTGCAGGTAACTCAAAAGAAGAGGGTTAGGAATAATAAGAGAAATTGAGTTCAATCAAAACTTGATAAAAATAGACAAGATTTTGCTGCTTAAGCTTATGTATATGTGCAGTCATTGATTCATTTGTATACCAAAATCCATTTGAAATGAAAAATGTTGCTTCTCGTGTCAAATATTGATATGCGATTAAAATGCGATTAATTGTGATTAATTAATTACAAAGCCTCTAATTAATTAGATTACAATTTTTAATCGAGTCCCAGCCCTAATTGTATTATTAACTATTTCAGATAAGTCATGTTCACAATAACACTCACGCATTTAATTGATTTGTATTTGTTAAAACTCAGTACTTCCAAATGCCCTTTGTCAGAATAACAGGCTTGTTTCCAACCACACTGTTCTGAACTCCAATGAGCTTTTATTATGACTTTACATACAAATACATGACAAACAACATGATAAAAAAAAACGTTTTTTTAATAATAAAAAAAAAAGATTACATTGCCAGAGTAGCCTTGTAGAGATTTGGCAGCTGGACACACCTGCCTACAGAGCCAAGAAGCTGCTCACGTGTTGCAAACAGGCCCAGGATGCCATGGAGTTGAGCAATATGCTACTACCCCACTACTCTGGCAACAGGCTTTCAAGAGAGATGCTTGTCCAAAGAGCCAGAGAGACCCGCATTCACAACAAGGCTGATACACTTTTGAGTAACGTTGAACTTCGTGTTCTGTCTGAAAAGACCTGCCTGAGAACACCAGTGAACCCCCAAGCGGATACTTGCCTCACTACCTGGGGTGCAGATTCAAGTCCTGCCTTGTTTTACGTCCTACTGAGTTTCTTCCAGTTGGGTTTGAGTACTTTGTTTCAACAATGATTGAAGGGGCAATGGTGTGACGGTATGTTCTAGTGACCCAAGTGGGTGCGGGCCTGAGTCCTGCCATGTTGCCATGGTAGGCATGTTTTAAACTACACAAATAACCTTTTATCTCCGTGATTTTATTGTCTCTTTTTTTTTTTTTTAACTGCTTTTATCCTTTTATATAATGCATTTTATGTTTTATATAAAGCACTTCGGTTTTATCGTTTTATATTGACTGACTTGTCTAACTACACTAACTTAATAACTTGCCTTCCTTGTCTTGGTCATAAGGAAGTTTCCTCCCTTACAAACTGCAGGACAAACATTTGGGGGCGGCTGTAAAAAATGCCTGTTTCAGTTCCCTCTGCTGGCTGTTCTTGCCTATTGACTTAAATATTTCAATCCTCATTCATGGCTGTATAAGTGCAAATGCAACATCACCTCAGTACATAAGAAAAACAAACCCCACTCTATTAAGGCTCACGATCTAAGCATTTTTGGTGACGATTAATTGTCATACAAATAATTGTAATCGATAATTTAAATGTCCTTTCGGTTCATTTTATTCCACTATCATTGTATGAGCCTATAAGTGTAATTATAAACACCCACCTAAAGAAAAGTCATTTGTTGACATTGAACATTGGAACATAAATATTCAGGTAGACAGTTAATTAGCCTGATTGAAAAGTCTAATCTAATACACATCTAATTTATTGCAACATTAAAAAAATAAAAAATAAAAAATACAGTAAAATGAATAGGAATAGAATAAAGCGTGGAAGATTTTCTCTGGGTCAGGCCCTGGGTCATGAGTACAGTAGTTTCTGAAATGTACCTGGTCTTAAGTGGTCAGTGTGTAGAAAAATATAGTAAAATCCACCTTGTTCCTGTTTTCACAAATAGAATAAAGGTCTCATGAATCAGAAATGGTGTTTGAAATGCAATATATTCTTCTTATTATAATGTAGTTCAGGTTTGACAACTATAAGTACAGTAGTTTTTGATCTAGACCTGGTCTTAAGTGGTCTGTGTGTAAAAGAAAAATGAAAAAAGAAAAACAGTAAAAAAGAAATCCGGGGATTTTGAACGCACCATGAAATCTGACGCTGCGAATCGACCGCACGATGCCATGCAACTTATTTATATTACATTTTCAACAACTTTTTTTCTTGTTAAAGCCATAAAACATGTAGACTATATACGTATCCACCCTTCAATCAATTGATGATATAAATAACACTTCAACATGAGCAGAATGTTAATGTTATGATTAAATATGAAGTATTTGGACTAGAATCTACTAGTTTAAAGGGCAAGAGGGAATCAGCATTTCCTCATTGTCTCCAAAACTCCAAGACCCTGACTTACCCTAGCACTCACTATACTGTACCTACACCCTATTATCTAATCTCTACACACAATTCAGTAACAAAGCAATGTTTTCTTCCCTTCACAAGTCTTCACCATTTGGAAAATAACAAGATCATTAATCCAGAGGATAGCGTGACTTTCCTCTTACCCTGTGCTTAGAGGGAATCGTTTCCCTTCTTCTACTGGGTCACCTTGTGATCAGGGTTATATAAATTATAATTCATTGATTATATAAGTGAGAATTCATCTTCTTCCCTTTTTCAAAAGGTTTGACAAATCTGAGATAGGATTTGAAATGCTATTTAAGGCTTCTTATTATAATCGAGTCCACGTTTGACAACTATAAGTACAGTCGTTTCTGAAATGTACCTGGTCTTAAGTGGTCTGTGTGTAAAAGAAAAAAGAAAAAAGAAAAACAGTAAAAAAAAAAATCCGAGGATTTTGAACGCACCATGAACCATTTTGCATGAACTATGAACACTATTTTTTTCTTGTTAAAGCCATAAAACATGTAGACTATATAGTATCCACCCTTCATTCAATTGACGATATAAATAATAACACTTCAACATCAGCAGAATGTTAATCTTATGATTAAATATGAAGTATTTGGACTAGAATCTACTAGTTTAAAGGGCAAGAGTGAATCAGCATATTGCAGTCATAGGAAATATATGATATGGCCATTATCCACCTATATATTGGCAAACAGCTAACAATCAGGAACTTGGGTGGGTCATTCAGTGCTTATGTAACCAGGAAATGAAGGAAAAGAATTTAAACAGAGGGGGGCGGGGAGGTACATATACACATACACCCCCATACACACACACTCTCACACACACACACACACACAGAGCAGGAGAACAGAGGAGGAGAGGGCTCAAACACTCTGAAGAAACAGTGACAAAAGGGCATATTGTGGATCTATTCAACACCAAGGTAATTTGTTCTTACTCCTCGATTTACTTGTTTATACATATTTTGTGCAACGACTGTATATACAAAAATGTTGCAGAGCTGTTTGTGTCTATATGTTTCATATACTTTATTAATCCCCAGAGGGAAATTCAGGCTTCAAAGAACAGTGTAGTGAAGAAGTAACAAATATGTACGCACCTCCACAGTGACATGAAGCTAATCAATTTGTTTGATTGTTGTTGTTTTTTTAAATTATTCCTAGAAACATTCATGTTAAAAGCTATTCAACAGTGACTGCGAAGTGATTTTTCCATTCATTTTCTCCATTGACGTTTCAGGAAATCCTTATAAATAGAGTTTTAAGCCTGGAACCAAAGAAAAGGTAAAAAAGGTACAAGTTGAAGAAATGGAATCTAATATTCATAAGTACGTATTAATTAGTGTATAATCCCATGAACATAAGAATCGTTGTGTTTTCGTTACTTTAGAATGAGACAGTTATATGTACATGGGGGCTGGAGCCTCTTCCACAGACGCCACCATGTTTCTACAGTAGCTCGGAACGGACAAAACAAACACTTGGCTCTAGAGAGGGACTTTCGCGCTTTCCCCGAGTTTTGCGGCCGCCGTAGATTCTCCTACGCGGAGGGGTATTGAGTCGTTCGCAATCTGCAACCTCACTGCTAATGGCCGCTAAATTCTACATACTGCACCTTTAAAACTCCTTATATAAGGATTTTCTGAAACTTCAATGGAGAAAATGAATGGGGAACATCACTTCGGAGCCGTTCAGAAGTGGGCGGTCACTGAGCAGATCTCGCGAGATTACAGCAATGTTTATATACAGTATATCGTCATACCATTCACTGTAGAACTGAACTCTCACTCACTCACGAAGTCAACTAAATCATGGTTACAACCCACTGAAGGTATAAAGCGAATAACACACAGTAAACACAGAATGAGTAACCACACCTGTGTCCATAAATCCATTTTCCTCCCAGAGAATGCTGGGAGGTGAATGGACCACCTACCCCAGCACGCTACAATAGAGAACGATACGTTGGAGCAATATGGAGCAAGCCGCCATATTGGGAGGAACACTCGCATAGACTGTGGATGTCGGTCGGCGAATCTTCGAGTTAAAAGACGTCTTGGAAGTCTTTGTTTCTCCCTTCCTTCCTTTCTCGCTTTTTGTACATTTCGTATATTTGAGCTATTTCTCTGTGCAATTGAATGGAAAGCGATCCTCTCAAAATGGCGAACGGAGTCCATAGCGACCCGTAGCAACCGTCAAACGTCACATTCTCTATAGTCCATCCCACTGATAACCTCATGTATTCATATGCACTGTATTTATGTACATATATTTTGATTTTTACATTAGATGGACGCATCACATCGGCCAGAATTATATGAATTCCATGGAGTCTGTATGAGCCACATTTTTACAGACAACTGGGAGAAAGTTCAAAATTTCCAGGCCAGGCCAGATGATATCCTCATTGCAACGTACCCCAAAGCAGGTCTGTCATGCCATTATCTTGCAAATTTTCTTTTCATGGAGAGAAGGTTAAGGGCTTGTGGTTACGAGGTTTCCTTTATTTCTTCATTCTTCTTTACTTCCCTTCCTCTCTGTCAAACACACACATTATCTTTCTTCTCTCTCTCTCTCTCTTTCTCTCTCTTTCTCTCTCAGGAACCACATGGGTCTCTTATATCCTCGATCTTATGTATTTTGGAGAGACTCATCCTGAGCGCCAGACGACGCTCCCGATCTTTGAGAGAGTTCCCTTCCTGGAGATCACCCTCCCTCTACAGGATGCTGGTTAGACAGTGCCGTTTAACCGCAAATCCTTTTGACGGAAATGCCGTGGGATTTCTTTTTCATGTATTCACAGTCAAAATGAAAACCGATATGCCTTTTGGTATTATTCTATTGTTATTATTGTCCAAAAAGAAATGCATGTCTAATATAGAAAAATCGAATCCTTAATGAAGAATTCTCAATGCGACAATAGAGAACGTGAAGCCGTCAAACTTCACATTCTCTATTGGACAAAGGTTGAATACCATATAATACATAAACACGTGGGCCCACGGGGGAAGGGGCAGATGGGGGAAGATGGGGAAGATGTACTAAATCAAAAGGTATTATAATGTGGTGTGATACAGTCTACTGCAAAGGTTAGAATTATACTGCAGTTGATAATGTATAAAATTCTACGATGTCAGACAATGTAAGACAAACAGCGGTTTTAACTGTCATATGAATAACTTCAATTATCTACAAGAGCAGTTCATCTCGTGCTCAGTCTATTTTTCTCTCCACCTAGGAACCGACATGGTTGATAATCTACCTACTTCTCCACGCCTAATCAAAACTCATCTTCCAGTCCAGTTTGTGCCCAAGTCTTTTTGGGAACAGAACTGCAGGGTACAGTATGCTGAAGCTAATTGTTGCAGAAACGTATGCACTCAGTACGACGCGGTTGACCAAAATCAACAAAAAAATATACTGCGGAATTAGAAATGATTTGCTGGTTGTTGATTAATTTTATTTGAAAGCTATGTGGTTTTGCCTAAACGGACAAATCAACACCAGATTGAAGGGAGCGTCTTGGACAGCCCTAGACTCAATGGTTCACAAATGGTCCATGAAGTGTTAGAAAATGGACATATTCACATAAAACAGTAACACATCAATGTCTTTTATTCCCCTTTCATGTAGATAGTGTATGTGGCCCGTAATGCCAAGGACAGCGCAGTATCATATTTCCACTTTGACCGCATGAACCACATCCAGCCAGAGGCTGGAGACTGGAGCAGCTACCTGCAGAGATTCATGGAGGGAAGGAGTGAGTATGTAGACAAAACAGGAGTTAAAATTAGAAAGCTTATGAAGAAATTGAACATATATAACAAGATGGTTCACAATTTTTCAACCCAATTCAAATGTTGGTTCCCATCATTTCTGACTCTTTATAGCTGCTGAAATGCAGTCCAACGGGGCAAACGTTTAACTTGCCATGCCCTGTTCTATGCTTTCAGTGGTGTTTGGATCCTGGTATGATCATGTAACTGGCTGGTGGGAGAAGAAACCAGGTCATTCCAAACTCCACTACATGTTCTTTGAAGATATGGTTGAGGTGAGGTTATGTATTTGTTGGTGATTATTTGAGCGCTCGTGCTACAGTATTCAGTATATTATATAGTGAGCTGTGGTACCTTTGTGTTCCTAGAATACAGGGCGGGAGATAGACAAACTGTGCTCCTTTCTGGGGGTGACCACGACCGCAGAGAAGAAGGAAGTAATCAGGAGTGGGGTGCAGTTTGATAACATGAAGAAAGACGAAATGGCCAACTACTCGAAGGGGTACATGATGGACTTTAAAGTGTCTCCCTTCATGAGAAAAGGTAAAAACAAAGTTAATAATGTGCTCGGATTTGATTTGGTCCACATTTATCGTTTATAAATGTGCTTTATCTATAATAAATTGGACTTGACTTGACCCGTCCTTGATTTACAGGGAAGGTTGGAGACTGGAAGAACCACTTCACCGTTGCTCAGAGTGAACACTTTGACGAAGACTACACGAAAAAGATGAAGAACGCCGCGCTGCGGTTTCGTACTGAACTTTGAGGTCCTGCAATCGGTCTATGAAACAATAATATAAATCAAATAACTAAGATACGGACATGCTTCCATACAAAAACTGGGACTTAGAAAACAACATCCACAAAGGACACTTCGTGGATGGGACTTTGGATCTACCAACATCTCTTATCCCAGAAATGTGCAACTTTTTACAGAACTTACAGAAATGAACTACTTTCCCAAATAGGCCATCTTTTTGTTTCAATTTTTTAATTATGTTTTTATATTTATTAATGTATGCCAACATGGTCCTATCAATATAGTTATTATTTTTATCTGATTATTATTCGCAGAAAGTAAGTAAATTGACTTTATAGTAACACACCCCTATGTACAAAACACGCTGTCCGATCTGACCCGAACTGCAAGAGCGAATATCATTCCCAACCAAATATTCTTTGAGTTCACATGAGCTCATCCTGTCAAACACGTCAGCCTGAATTATTTGATTTCAATCAGCCTGTTTCACATAGAACTGTGAGAAAGTTCAAAACTTTCAGGCCAGGCCGGATGATATCCTCTTTGCAACATTCTGTAAAGCAGGTCTGTCGAAGGTCTGATAAGCTTGCGTTTGCATTTCTGTTGTTGGCAAGAACAGCACCAATGGTCAATCTATCTGATCTAGGTTTTCAGTGACGTACTGTGTTTAACTGTGTTGGTGGAAAACAAAATGTGTCCCTAGCTCCCATCCGATACTAGTGCAGGTATGGAATGTTCCTCGTGGTCGTAGTGTTTGATCGACTGATTGTTGTGTATGTTGAATCAAATCCCTCAAATTCATTTATTTACACAATCATTTATAAAAAAATTAACTAATTCTAATTTCTTATCGTCAATCTGTCAATCAGTCCTCCTCTTACACATACTAATCTGTTTCTCTGCATCCTTTCAGTGTAAAACGGATGGACAATAAACAAATAACTATTATTTTAAAATGTATTCATAGCAAAGTTCTGTGACAGTTAATAATTAAACTACCACAAAGGCTCCAGAATAAATACAGCAAACGCTAAAGTAAATACACACATAGCTCCACATGAGGTGAAATGAGGTCGCAAGTAATTGTATATAAGGCTGTGTGCTGGTGCCTGAGAGACAGTGAAAAGTAAAAAAAAAAAAAAGGATGAGATCCTTATTTTATTCCCTTCAAGAGAGTTTAGTGATTACAACAGTCATTTTGCTGTGGCTCAGTTTGATGACAACAATAAAAACACATTTCACATGACTCTGTAGGTCGTCACACTGCGGCCACCGCTTGGATCGAGTGGAATACAGAATATTTTAATAGAACGCCATGATAAAGGAATTTTGGTCTCTCATGTTTATTTAAACCCAGACATGAAGTTGCAGCACAAAAGATACAAGAACAAAAAGGTTCAATGCGTAGATTGAATCAACAGGGCTAAAACCAGAGTTACCGTGACTTCTGGCTAGAGAGGGGGGAAAAGGTTGACAGTATTAACTATGGCACATACCGATTTGGTGCAACTACTGGAGGTACAACCCTGGTAATAAAGTACAATGATCAACAGCAAGTACTGATATAATAAAATGGATGGGGTCACTGGAATGCAGACAGCAATACAAGGCCATTGTACTGTAATTTACTAAACAATTCAGACACCTCACATCACTAGGAAGGGCTGAAAATCACACTGAGGAAAACAGGAAAACAACGTATTCTCCGAGACATGAATTTGCACAAATCAGGAGCACAAGGATACGATGATGAGTAGTACGACAATGCTCATAATCTTTTAAAAGCTAACCAAAAAGCTGTCGATATTTCAAACTATTATGTTTGTTAGCAATTGTCTTTTCTTGACCCCTCACGTAACCAGTACCTGAAAAATTTTTTTTTTTTACGAAATAAAATTGAAATGAAACCTTGAAGACCTTGGCCACCATTGGTTAAAAACAGGTAGAGTATACCATGTCTCCTTCCAAGTTAAATTCCCATACAGTGCCACGAGTCTCCATGGAGTTGAGGATTCACTGTCCATTTGTTTGATCCCAAATAAACAAATAGGCCAAGCTCTGATGTCATTTTCTAGATGGATATAAAGTCTTCATAGTATTCTTCAGAAATGTTGTCTACACTATTAGATTGTCTTTCACTCTAAATACCTATACCTTTCGTATACACCTTTATCAATGAACATCAAAAATAATGTCTTTAGCTTGTTTCATATACATTGTATATTTAAAAGATAGTTTCTTCTTAAGTAGTAAAATACTTTAGTGCTCAGTCTTAGAGTGCTCTGTTATAGAGTAATGTCTATTATAGGATTTCTAAGTTCATGCCAAGCCAGTCACGTGTGGTGCAGCCCAGCGATATTGTGCGCCATTTGCTTATACTGTATACTGTAAGAGATATGGTTGACTGCTTGGATTGATTTAATGGAAGCCAGAGGATAAGCACATGTAGTAACCCCAGTCATATTGTATAAGGTTGTAGAAATGCAGTCATAGGCTTCAATTGCACACATAAGCGTTCTCCTATAGGAAAATAAAAAATGCATTACTCCCAATCTACAGTTTTCAAATTTGCTTTGAGCTGCAGCAACAGTTCCATGCGTCCGCATGCTTCCTGTGTTTAGTCAGTGTCTCTGGCTGATGCTTTCTCTGCGTCCTTGTGTATTCAGCTTGATATTAATATGAGGCAGACTTGACAGCAGCACCGCTCTTGCCCTCCAGCATCTGGATTGGAATAAGCAATTCCCAACTGAATGAGTCACGACTATATGTATTTTATGGTACTAATAAACTAATAAGAGGTGATCGAGATTGTTATGACCAGGTAATGGCTTTATAGATCTATGACCATGGAACCCAACCATTAGCTGTTATGTATGGCACATCTATATATATCACAAACATATGCATGTAGAAATACAATGACAACAGCAAATGAAGACCACCAAAGCAATGAAAGTCACAACTGTGACATTACTGTGTCACACTATACGTTGTTATTCTCAGGAATCATCAAGAGAAATTCACTTAATCATTTCCTGCTTTAAAGCTTGGCTCAATAAAGGCCTCCAGTATAATGCAGAGATGGGGAGGATTTATATTAACTGTATTTGAAATATGTATTTGAAATACTTTTGAGTATCTTGTCCTTTTTTATTGATATCATATATTTATATGATTTATGTTTGATTTATGTTTGTAATTTATATCCAGATACATTTTGCTACATTTTTGCCCAAACTTTAAGCCAAATATAAGGAGAACCAACTGAAGAGCCATTCTTATACCAGGAAATGTACAGTATATCTGGCAGTAGTGAGATTGAAATTAAATCATTTGATAAAACAAATGGCTGTCATAGGCAAACAAAATATGCATGTAAAATAATTGAAAGCCATGTCTGTTTGCATTTCAAAACAAGATGTTCTGTAACTTTATCACCCAGAGACCTTTTGTGTTTTCCCTCTGCTTTCCAAAAGGCTCCAATGATAAAATCCTTTGTAGTGTGAGTTGAATTGTATAAGTCAGACTGGCTCAAGTGTAGGTCTTAATTCAAAACAGTGCAGTTGGATGGACACCCACTGATGTGCGGTGGCTGCTGTTTATATCCTAGGCTGTAGGTTGAAGTTTAGAGGTCAATAATTTCACTGTTGACGCTGGCTAAGTCATCCTGGCGGCTAACTTCTAGGTAACTCCGTGAGCCCCCCTTCTTCCCAGGCCTCCCGCGCACCCTCTCTGAGTCTGGTGTAATAAATGGCCGCGTGTCATCTCCAGCTTCTTCCACCAGGTGCCCTGTGGACGTTCTGGCAGGACGAAGTGACACAGGGCAAGACACAGAGGAAGGGACACTCCCAACCCGATCCCCATCCCATCTATGACCCTGGTGGGACGGCGTGGGGGGAGCGGTCACCTGCCTGCTTGGGACACTGCTGATAACACTGCCCTCAAGTGGCATGGAAGATTCTGTCTGGGCATCGCTGCTCTCTGACAGCAGCTGGGGATCACTGTTCCTGCGGAGCCAGGGGCCAGGACTTACGCCTGAACCCTGGGAGGGTGATGGAGATCGTGGAGACAAGTGCTGGAAAAGGCTGCCTCCTGCTAGCAGGTGTTCCCGGTGTAGGGCCTCATCAATGCTGCGGCTCAAATCAATGGGAGAAGGAGGGCGCAGATCAAACTCATACAGCGACAGCCCTGTGTCCTTATCTGGGTCCAGACTGCCACTTAGTGAGCGTTGGGGAGGCCGGCCCAATGCCTGCAGCCTTAGCAGAGAGCCTGTTGAGCCATCAGAAACACCTCGCTCTGCAGAACGACCCCTCTGGTTGCGTCCCCGGTTACTGTCTTTCACACAGCGTTGCTGGGCACTGGCTTGCTCGTGGTTCTGGTTCCTGATCAGACTCTTGCTTATGTCAGCTCCAGGACGCTCCTGCCCAGGCCAGTTGTTAGGAAATTCCCCTGGGG
>OMKR01003804.1:6841-17133 GCA_900302355.1 Cyttopsis rosea
CACACATCACACCGTAAAAAAACGTCCCTAAAATATATTGCTCTTTACCTGGTTTGACCTGTCTACAGAGACTGTGTCCGTGCAGACGACAGAAACTGTGTTTTTCACTTGCCGGGCTTCATCTGTCGCCTTTGTGACGTCAGCTTCCTGCTCCTCTTCCTCCTCTGGCGTCTGTTGACTTTTGGTTTGCAACCTAATACACACGAACAGACACACAAACACGTGCACGGAGAGCGGCGGAAGGACAGAGAGAGGAGGTTGGGGAGAGAGAGAGAGAGATAAACACATATGGAGTGAAAGAGAGAGTGAGGATGACGTTATGATGACACACACTTCCAAAAGCAAAACGTGAACTTGTGAACCTCCAAATCAGGCCACTGTCAAAAGCAGGAGGATTACGCAAGAAACCCTAAACATTAGGCCAGAAGAGGGAGATTTCTGGCTATGTGCGTACAGTATGTGAGTCCTTGATTTCAAGGACATCAATAATTAAAGAATTGTGTTATCTTGTGTTTTCAGCTTGTCTCAATCAAAGCTGCAATTTATCCATAAATACGTTGTGTATACAAAGTATTTCTACTTTCAGTATCATGGATCTTACATATTTATTATTTGCGGGTCACTTTGTGTTTCTGTGTACAATATACATACATTCATGTGAAGAATTTAGGGCAGATGGATTAAATATGCAACTTGAACAGAGTGTGTTAATGAAACATAGAGAGAGAAAGTGTGTGAAGATTCTGTGCGTGTAATTGAATCGCTTTAATGTAGTATTTCTATTATACAATTGTGATTCATAAGGTCTAAAGAAGAAACCGCTAACCGCGTTGTGTGCTGGTCTGGTGTGTCCTGTGTGTCAAATGAAGGAAGGACATGGACTGGCGCTGGCTCACTAAACCACTGGTCCCTCAAGGTCTTCCTCTGTGAGAGAATGAGAGAGAGAGAGGGAGGATATTAAGTATTTTTAGGATAGGCAGAAAAACAGATTAGCATAGAGAGACGGACGCTGTATGTAGACGCAGAGAGAAGAGATTAGGTTAGAATTGTGAGAGAAAATTGGAGAGACAAGTGAATAATTTGGGGGTTTCTGAGTCAGCCCTGCATTGTTGTTTTGTCTAAGAGGTCAACAGATGCATAAAGTTGCCTTTGAGCCATTCCTCCACTCTCTGCGCTCCTCCTCCTCCATTGCCAGCTCATTCATGTAAAAACAAAAGCAAAAAAACAATCCCTCCACATTCCCCCAAATCATCGCAACAGAAAAGAGGAAAGCCTCCCACCTGTCTAAATACTAAGGGCTCAGAAGCAAGACAAACAGCCAGACTCGGGTGCTGCCATCTCAGGTCTCCTCCGCAGAGGGGAGCGAGGCCCAGGGAGCTGCCACTTTGGATCTGGTTTGAGGAAGACGGAGGCCGTGAGACGCGCTGTCCGAGCCTGACTTGCCTGAGAAGGTTTCGGCCGGCAGCTCCCCGCCGCACAATGTCTCCTTTTCAGTCATGTAAGAGTCCCAAACCCATACTGATGTTGTTGGAGTCCGTGATATCCAGTCCAATAGTCTGAGTGAATTCCTGTGGCTACAGAAAGCAATGTCTGGAGCCACAGGAATTTACTCCATTCACTGTAAACGTAGCCTTGCCAAACTAATGTGTATCATGCTTGTTTTCATCCAAACCACAGAGAGACCTTTACTACTACTACTACAAGACTACTACAAAATGATTTATCATACATAGTGTTAGTGCGATTGTGATTTTCTTCAAAAATGTCAAAATATATTTGTCACTGGAGTTGGACAATTCCATGGATTTCCAACTTTAGGTTTTATGAAGAATCTTAAAAACAAGTTGCACAATCTTCCAACCAGAACCAGAATCAAGCAGATCGTGCAATAAAACATCAGTTTCAATGTCAGTTTGATTCTAAATAATTATTGCATTGACACATAAAATAGTCTCACACCATTGGGATATTTTCAACTGATTTACTGCCCCCCCCTTTTGTTCATCTACACATAACATCGAAGGTGACTTGAAACCTTTTATCGTTTACACTGCGGGACATTATTCATGACAGAAAAAAAGCTATATTTATTTGTTTTCTCTCGGTTGGTGCCCTCACACACCCGTGTGGGCTGTGTCAGCCTCTCAGTGGGGCGTGGGCCAGAGAACACCAGGAGAAAGAAGGAAGGAAGAGCAGCAGAGAATTCGAGAACCCAATAATAATAATAATAATAATTAATTTTGTTTGTATAGCGCTTCTCATCTGCGGAGACAGATCTCGAAGCTCTTCATAGGTAAAAGATGGTAAAAGAAAATATAAAAAATAAAACATAAAAAGATAAAAAAGGGGAAATAAAATAAGGGTGGACCTCTATAAAAGGCTTAAAAAAAGGCTTGTCAATAAAAAAGGGTTTTAAGGCCCGTTTTAAAAACCTTGATGGAAGGGGCAGTTCTGAGAGTTCTGAGTTCTGAGTTCTGAGTCTGGGAGGGAGTTCCAGAGGAGTGGGGAAAAAGAGCAGAAGGCTCGGTCTCCCATTGTCCCATTGATGTGGAGGAGTGGGGAAAAGTGTGAGGGTCTGTGGGTGGTGATGAGGTCACTGAGGTGGCTGGGGATTTGGCCATTAAGGCTTTGTTGATCATCATCATTGTCGTCATCACCATCACCATATCATCCTATTTCCTCCAGGCCGTGCTTGAGAAACAGCCAAATGTTATGTAGCTGCTTTACACAGTACTGAGTGAAGCTGAGTTTGTCCCCGGGACAGAGTCATTCCACTGCAGTGGCTAAGGCGACCGCCTGACCACCGGCCAAGTGCACGCGCCTCGAGCGATGGCTGGATGGAGAAAAGAGAAAAGTGTTGTGGAACACGTGCGTGGGAAACCAGCTGAATGGGTGTACGGATGGTAGATTTGGTGTCGTTTATGCATGCTTTAGGCTCCTGCGCCCGGAGAGAGCAACACTGAAACGGTCCATGGGCTTCAACCTCAATATGTAGGGTCAAGAAAGAACTCATGAGAGTAGCTATTTCTTCATTAGTAGACACATAATTCACATTTCTATTCCAGCCAATATGTGAGTCAGGTAGTCTCTGACTTTCAAGCGAGACATGCTGCTGTACATGCTGTGGAGCTGAAAACAGCTCTCTTGGTTTTAGGTTTTGCTCAGATTGCCATCGATTGAGTCTCCGGTCTGAATGATTCCGCCCGGGGAATCTGATCGAGGCGTCGGCCAGCTAGCCTCTTGGCAGACACATGAGGCAGACTCCGAGACAAATTTAAAGGTAGCTAGAAAAGGGAGAAGGACGATAAAGACAACACAGACACACACCAGGCCTAGGGCTCGAAAAGTATCTGGCAAAGGAAATCTGTTTTGGGCAGTCTGGAATCCCAGTAGGTCACCCAACTGGAAGGAAAATGTCAGGTACGCAGTTTAAGAGACATACTACATTGAGTTTCACTACTTAGTACTTTACGATTTTATGATTGTCAAGATTTTCAGTCCTCACTGTGCAGCAAACTCCACCCATCCGGCACAGATTAGGGAAAAAAACAGTCATACTGAATTTCACTCTGATCTAATAGGGAAAGACCTTTTTCTGGACCAAGTTCAACCGCTCCTCCTCTGTCTCTCTCTTAAGCCTCTCCTCTTCTTCCAGCTGCCGACGCCTCTCCTGGAGAGAGAGAGAGAGAGAGAGTGTTTCAAAAGGGAGAGTAAGGAAATAAGGAGGGAGGCATTTTTATAGATTCTCGTTTCATAGTTTCACAGTTTCCTGTCTCGTAACATTGTCCCTGTTGTGAAGGAATAATTAAAGTCTATTTCAAGTGGCAGCGACAGCCTGTCCATTTTCACACAATTTCTAAAGTTTGTTTCTCATCTAGCCTTCGCTCGCTCCCCTGTTCTTTGTTTAGGTGTCTTTTCTAGGCGAGCAGTCAAAGCCTAATACCTCAAAGTGGTTGCGACTTATGTCACGGTGAGAAAGACACGCACCGCAACAGCAACTGATAAGACAGTACAATAAAGAACCTTGCTTCATCGGATGTACTACCACAATATCGAGTTTTGACTGAAAGCAGGTTTTTAACACATTTTATAGTGGCCTGATCCTCTACTCATTCTTTCCTATTTCCTGCCATTCGACCCCTACAACTATGAAATCCAAAAAAGTACAGTAATCAAATGAGAGACTCGTGACTTACAGTGTCATGTACTTACTTACTACTGTGTAACCCATCAACAGAAATAAACATGTTATTTGAGAACAAAGAATATAAAAATAAAACATATACAGCTTGGATCTGAAGACAAAATATATAACATGGTCCTGTATATATATTCTTTGTGAACAATATCAGAACTTACCCTTCACATTCGCTTGCTGGGGCTTTCCAGCAGAACAAACATTTTTCAATGTAGTTTACTCCAAAAAAAGAACGCTAACTGAGATCTGAATCGAAAGAGGGAGCTTCATTTAACCCAACCCAACACGGTACAGTATGAGCAGCATTTTCTCTGAATGGACCATGAAGGACTGAAGATGACCTCATATCGGTGGATTACACCCATGTATCAAATAGAGCTCTTGGGCAACACCCCTTCCAGACAAGGACATCCTCTGTATGGAAGCAGGGTAATAAAGTGCGGTTGAGAAAGGGAAACAGAACATAAAGAGATTGAAAGATTGAAAAAGAGAACACAGATGGAGAGAGTAGGAAAACGCACAAGTGGAGAGAGAAAGTAAATAGGAGGAAACAGAGTGGGTGCGCGGGGGGGTATTTTGGAAACACCACAAGGTCATCTCCAGGTCCAGTGGCTAGAAGGTCGACCCAAGTCAGCGTCAAAGCTCCGACTCAGTGGATTTTCGACTCATGAGAAGTGGAGAAGCGCCCCACGACTTTTCAGTTCATGGATCGCTGGTTATCGGTCAGAAAGGCAACCGAGGGCTGTTCTTTGCTAGCGTACAGTACTTCAGGCAGGGCGGTTCAAGCGAGTCGGTTCGCTTGAACTGACATGAAACAATGACAACGCTGTGAGATTCTCTTTTTTGCCATGAAGGTCAAGGTTCAAGTTAGTTCAAGACAAAATTATTTTCCCAGCTAAAAATGACATGCGTAGGAAAAAAGAAGAAGAAAAGCACTCACTTCTATGGCCTGCAGCCTTTGCTGGTACTTCTCCACTTCTTCCATGCTGGGTCACTGGAACACAGAAAAAATGGAAATTATTGCAGCGCCGTGAGTTTGAATCAACCGAATCACGGTTTCAAATACTGAGTGACAAGAAGAGGAATTAAATCGTTATTTATGAATAAGCAAAATCTAGGTGGATTGTCTGAGCTAAATTAGTCTCAACTTTGTTTGTCTACAAACCTTGAACACAGCATTCAGCAACATATTTAATTTGAAACTAACATTATGCTTTCTATAGTTTTATCCATATCATCAATCAATCAATCAGTCAATCATCTCAAGAACTGAGAGGGAGTGGTCTCGCCCTGATTAACATTCATGAGCTGAACAGTGTCAAGTACAACTTGCTCACTAGCGCCACCCAGGCCCGCCCACAGAAATGGCTGGGCCCCTGAAAAGGTACAGTGAATGATCCAAAGAAAGATCGAGTGAACTAGGGAGTGTTCTTTAAAAAGTAGAAATACCAATTTCTACCTATGTCATTTTTTTCCAAAATGAAGAGACAGAATAAAGCCAAAAAGTTATGGTAGGAAATATTGATGTGTTTTAATTTCATTCCGACTTTAATAGTAGTACATGTGAGATGGCAATTTCATGTTCAGTACTCCACTGTCTAAAGCTGACACATCGAACTTTGGGCAAATAAAAGGAAGTAAGTGAAACGGATGACATTACTACTTTGATTCAAAACTGTTGAGACTTTACAGATTTAAATATCCTCACCACCTCCACCCTCTGCTGTATCTAATTGACATTTACGTTGTTCGAATTAGAATTTGATTGAGAACGCACAAAAAAACCTTTTTGCCACGGCAAGGCCGATCCCCTTCTGCTGTCACCACAGATTACACAACTCTGACATTCCTTACAACCAAGCAACCGCAAATCATATGAGCAGGAAATGAAAATACATCTCAATAGTTCATTTCAAACATTTTGCCCAAAACCCTTTGTCCCGCTCTGCAGTTCCTACAGCTCTGGGACCCGTGATGAAAGGCTGAGAGCGTTGGGAACAGGCGCCAGCTCCCTCGAGTCACATTTTAAAAGCAGAAACAGAAGCCGCGCGACAGCGAGGAAACGGGAGCTCGGCTGTCATACACCGCTCTCCTTTGGGTGTTGTGTCCTAGACTTCAAACCTACCACCCACGTTATATTACACACACACACACACAATACGAATCCGCCATGCCAAGGCGACAGGAAAACAGCCTGTTCGACTACAGTACATCTGCACCAGAAAGGACGCCTGAGTGAGTCTATCCAAAATAAAATGTACAGTGAAAAAAAAAGAAAGGAGGAAAAACATGGCTGGCTTTGATGCCACAGAACCGCCTTCACAGCCGCACTGAGCGAGAGAGGGAAATTAAAATAGTTATTGATTCACGGAGCTGCCGACTCGCTCATGGGAGTGTAGCGGAGGAGTGAAGAGACAGAACTGTACTGGATAGTGGATAGATATTGATCGGCCGACACCAAGAGTCATAGATCAGTAGTTGGAGTCTCTGCCAAGAATGGACTCACGTGACGCCCTCTGCACCGTTGTAGAAAAAAGATGTGAACCTGTAGAGTGATACTGTGATTAATTTTAACTCACCCTACCGCAACCTCTCTCCATCTATCTCCCTTAAGCATGTATTTTTATCTCACACATTGCACTGCTCCTATTTACAACTTCATGCTCCAGCCTGTGATGAGGCCTGCTGCCTACCTGCTGAAACAATGACCAATGACTGCTGGCACAGCGACTCTGAAACCATGACAGTGAGGGATAGATATTCATGCTTAATTGTGCTGTAGGACAGTGGTTCTCAACTAGTCTGGGGCCAGGATCCATGTTTGTTTTTAGTCATGAAGATAGATAAGATATTTCATCTTATACTGTATAAAGCACTGCATTTAAAAAAAGGTACGCTCATTGTTTTTACTATTGTGAATATTTTTAAAAAATTCCATTCACAGTGCATCCTCATATGTGTGTGTGTGTTTCATCGTTTAACAGAAGAGATAAAAAGGAAAAGCTGAGCCTCACTTTATCCCCATACAAATAAGGTAACATCAAATTTCAATTCCCATAAAAATGTCTCACATTAAAGTGAGTCAAGTCCCTTGAGTTGAATTGCGGTGACATCTACGATTCCTGCACACACGTGCACGCCACTTCAAAGCCTCTCCATGTACCAGTTCTATCCCTTTGAAGTCAGCAGGTTTAATAAACCTGAGAGAAACTAGAATAATTGACTGGTCATGACTGACTGCAGGCTCACCAGAAAATTGAAGGGATGCTTTACAGCAGGCCCTGTGTACACCCTGACACGTGTAAACGCCAGAGTGTGAACTCAAGATCTTCCAAACAAATTAGTATAATAATGATAAAGCTGTCTGATATTGCTGGACTACATTAGGTTGGATCTGTTTTGGATTATCAGCCAGGAAGGATAGACATGTGTTTACACAGCATTACTGAGTGTGAAAGAAGCTACTTTAGATTCACAAGGTCAGTAAGCACACTGGGGGAATTCCCAGCACATGATAGTAGCCTCAGCGACTGCCAAATAGCCAACACACATTCAGAGCCACAGTTGGCCAGACACCATCATTCACATGCTGGCCCTTCAGGAAGGAGCTTCAATTCCATATGTATCAGGTCCTGTCCAGGGAGATGAGGGGAGGATGGACATATATGTAGAGGTAGAGAGGTACAGAGAGAGACAGCCACAATACAAGAGGGCTAAAGGTAGGGACGGAGGCAAGGGGGTTTAAGTGGGAAAATGAAATCAGGAGAAGCAGATGTGGGTGAAATTCCTCGGAGGACTTGCACAGGGTTTCCTGACCCCAGGAGAAATCACCAAAAAGACAGAAACTCTGAAATGCGTCAAGCAGAAGCCACTGTGAACTGAAACCTGTGGAACTGCAGCCACTCCCCTCAGTATCACCGCACAGACGAGACGAGAAAGCAATAACAGAATGGGGAAGATTCCTCACTCAGATCTTAGGATCTGAAACAAGAGACAGAAATAATACAACGGGAGCGTGCAGCCAATGAGAGAAAGGAAAACAAGTAGGATAGGTCTGGGGTTTGCGCTGGATGAAAGAATGCCTTTGCTCTCTTTCTGGACCGATAAAAAAGTGAGTGAAAAACTGAACAATGCTGTACTGTTTATCCTCCAGGCAACTACAGTGGTCTGACGCTCGTCCAGAAGGACGCTGGAGCACAGAGACAGAGACGACACAACGAAGCTGCTGTGGATGCTGCTTCACCTGGCTGGATTTCTAAACCATATTTCTTCAGCGTTCTCTCTCTCTATCTATCCCTCTCTCTCTCCCTCCCTCTTGTCCCTCAGTTGTTTATGTGTTTTGTGTTTGTCGTCTCAGGGAATTTTTTTCTAGGTGTCCATCTCTCTGTCCTCCAGTCATGTTTTCTCTGATGCGCAACCCAAACGGAACCCTCCATTGTCAGACGGTAGTTCTCTCTCTCTCTCCCTTTTCTTTTTCTCTGTCTTTCCCTCTCTCATCCTTCCATCATGAGAGAGAGGGCCCTTCTGTCACGCAGCATGGAGCACGCACTCATGCTCATTTGATTTGTCTCTAGATGTGTGCTTCAGGCAAATGTGTGTCTGTGTGTGTGTGTGTGTGTGTGTGTGTGTGTGTGTGTGTGTGTGTGTGTGTGTGTGTGTGTGTGTGTGTGTGTTTGTGTGTGTGTGTTTGTGTGTGTGTGTGTGTTTGTGTGTGTGTCAGCACGTTGGGTAAGAAATATCGATATAGAGTGATAAAATCGAGTGAGAGGCAGAAAAGGAGATATATCATAGTTTCTTAGCAGGTGGACCTTTGTTATTTTCTCTTGGGGGGCATGGTCGTTTCTCTTCTTCTGTCACTTCCTTTTAATGTTCATATAGAGTACAAAGTGACAGCAGAAACTGTTCCCAGCTTTTTCTCATCAAGCCTCATACATCCCATATGGAGATACACCTCAAAATGTCACGAAAATAAACAAATGTGTTTACATTGTGTGTTGAACACAGATGACATGATGCCCCCAGACACCACGCGCCACGAATGATGCACTGAATGGGGGTCTTTGAAATCCCACATGACTGTTCACTTGTTACACTGACTGCCACCCTCTGTGCAGTGTAGGAAGCTATATAAAAGACTGCACACCTGCTGCTAGATTTAAAAAGTGGTTTTTAATATATTTAATGCATTGCAGATGATGCTGTCCTGTCATCTGAGGCCATGGTTCTCGCCCAGAAAAAGGTAACTTGTCCCCTCTGGATGGGTAGAGAGAATCTGACGAAAGTGGAGAAGTTCAGGTATCTTAGTGTATTCACGGGTGAGGGTAACGTGACAGACGGATGGGTGCAGCAAGAGAGGCAAAGTTCTCAATTTACCGGTCAATCTTCGTTCCAACCCGCACCAATGGTCATGAACTTTGTGTAGTGATCAAAAAATCCAGGAGGACCTCAAAGTAGTAGACCCAGTTGAGTTGGTTCAGACATCTGGTAAGGATGCCCCCTGGGTTCCTTTCTATGGAGGTGTATCGGGCACGGCAACTGGGAGGAGACCCTGGGGCAGACACAGGAGCCGCTGTTGGGCTCACACCCAGCTGGCATGGGAACGCCTCTGCATCCCCCAGGAAAAGATGGAGGAAGTTGCTGGGGTAAAGGATGTCTGGGCCACTCTGCTAAGCCTGCTGCCTCCACAATCCGGACCCAGATAAGCGACAAGAAAATGGATGGATGGTTGGATGGAACAGTTAATAGTCCTTCCTTCTACTCCTTAAGAGGACAAGGGAAGGATATGTCCCCTTAGAAATTGCTATAAGGACAATCAGATTTAGTTGTGAACTATGAACAAAACAGACTAAATTGACCTCCAAATACCTTGCTCGGTCTTATTTAGTGAGCCTCATAGTGCGTCCCCAAACACACACTGAGAATATAGTATGTGCCAATACTCTGAGACGCAGGCTGCTGAGAAAGTAGGGGAAAAGTCAAGATGCAGATGTTTAACCGTCTGCCGGGAACCACGCAGCATGAAGGCTGCTGGACTGCATCCTTCTCACTTCTGGAATCCCAAATATGTCGACCTGCGAGGTGCTTTTTCTGTGTG
>OMKR01003826.1:3282-15417 GCA_900302355.1 Cyttopsis rosea
ATCATTGTCCCGACCATCTACAGCAATCAGATTCCTATAGACGCCGGACAAGATACTTGACCTCCCGCTGGAAAAGTCTGCACTTCGTGGGCTGAAGCTTCAACCCATGGTCCTGTAGATGCTGGAAGTCCACTGAATATATGACTACGTCGTCCAGGTAGATCAGAAGGTAAGGCAACGCTGCATCAGTCACTGGGAGTGGAAGGGAATAGCAAAAGCAGTCTTTTCCTGGTCTTCGGGCTGGACCGCCACATGACAGTGACCACTTTTCAAATCCAAGGTGGCATTCCAGGCCACCTGTTTCAGTCTGGAGATTAAACTCCTCAATCCAGTGTAGGTGGAAAGCGTCCTTGTGGGTGGCATTAAATTTGCGATAATCCACACAAAAAAGTAGGGATCTATCTGTCTTGCGGACCAGGACCACAGGAGCAGCCGACGGAGCATTCTTTGATGATTCCGCTCTAGCATCCCTTGGAGCAGGGTCCTTAGCTCGGAGTACAATTTAGGAGGAACTGGTCGGTGGGTTTCCCTAACTGGGCGTGCTGCTCCAGTGGGGATCTGGTGGAGACCAGTGAGCCACTGTTGTTCCCTAGGGGGCAGGTCCTACCCTTTCAGTCCAAGCACTGGGTGTTCAGCCTACCACAGTAGCCTCCTGTAACCGACAGACATCCACCTCAACCTCCTGTGGGCCCGTAGTCCATGAGTACCTACATGATTTTTTTAAATCGGAACAATTCCATTAATGGATTTTGTTGTAGACACCAGCCTACAGTGGATTCAAGCGTGACCTCGAAAGAAAGTTTTTGCCCAACTTGAAGAACCCATCAAAGCCAGCAGGACCGGATGGGAAATTGACTATCAAGTAAGTATTTGTATTGTTTAACACTGTTTTCTTGGACGTCAACATATAATTTGTAGTGTTCTTTATTGTTAAATGCTGCTAGAGCTGCTGCTAACAGCATCTAGAGTGCAGAACTAATGAGTGGCTGTCCTTTGTTGCTCCTGTCCCTTCCCAGCACCTCAAAAGTGGTGGTAGTTGGGTTGCTTTTACAACAAAAAAGTCATCACTCCATAGGGATGGATTTGTCACTGTAGGTACACAGTGACATGTAGTATTGAGAGTTTGCCAACATGGCGTCTTGTGCAATGGATATGAGTACAAGTAGATATCGTGGGACTGGCTTGCCGAGCAGGAGACGTTTCTCTCTCAAAGCAATGGCGACGAAGCATCTAGTCTTGTAGTTACATATAGATTACGTAGCACTTTCTGGACATCTACATGAATTAAAAACCACATTTTATATTAAGGATTCACCTCTACCTCATGCTAAGTACTGAAATACTAAAAAATGTACAGAGCAAAACATTGATCGTACAATATGTCTTCAAATCAGTACAGCTAGGTTTACAGTATTCATTACCTTTGAGCAGAGCAGATCCTCTTTACACTTTTACTCATCAACTCTGTTGCCTTATAGGACTCCCCTGATAACATGTGTAAAACTTTATAAGGCAGCGTGTGTGCGTGTGCGCGCGCGTGTGTGTGTGTGCATGTGTGTGTGTGTGTGTGTGGGGAATTACTCTCAGAAGATCACTAAAAATACAGAGAGCAGCAGAAATTGGAAAAGCATTAACAGCCGCTCATACACAATAAATAGTGATGAAAAGTTCGGCTCTTTTCGAAGATTCGGCTCTTTACAAGTTGAAACTCAGTTAAAAGATTTGTTCAAATTTCTCGTGTGCCCAGCTGCAGTTACCGAGTCGCGAACTTAAGACTCTTTTGCCGGAGCGACTCACAACTGCCGAGTCATTTCAAAGATGAGTTCGTAAGGGACGAATCGTTCTGCATCACTAATACACAACACTGATACCTGTCATTATAACAAACAAATACTAAGAACTTATATCATTCTTAACTGTCATTTACAAGCACAAATTCCCTATAATGTTAATAATGTTTTGCCTAAAAATAGATATTAACTGTTGTATATAAATTATTAACTTCTGTGACCAAACCAAACCGACAACAACAAATGCATGTCTTCAGGTGCTGATTGTAATTGGAAAGGTGAGAAATGTGAGAGATTTGAAATGTGGTGTGATGTTTCCACTAGAAACATGTTGTGGTGTGTGGGCGGTGTGATTTAAGCAGCCAACGGTCTTGGGTGTAGTTGATTTGGCCCAGGATCAGGGTTGGCTGCGCACCTGTTGCTCATCAGAGGAGTTGGTGAGCAACAGGTTAAAATCACCCATCCCCACACACACAGGAGGGAGCCCTTGTCATGCCAACACATATTCCATCTGCTCCCGGCTTGGAAGATCTTGCCATCGCTGCAAATAAAGTTGTTTGTTTGCAACATCATCGCCTGTGTCCCTGTGTCGGAGATCCCTGGAAAAGCCGCTTGGGTGCCGTGTGGCAGGCGGAACTGCCACACATGTGTAGAAGGTAAAACAAAGTCCTGGGCGACACCAATGTGAAATCTGGAATGTCTTCAAATTCTAATCAATAGTCCTACTATAGATGTAATTTTGCCATATTTCTGCTGAGGACAAACTGTATTTTTCACCACAATATCAACTTGTGTGACACCCCCAGATTCTCAAAATACACCTACAGTAGCTATCACTTCTGGCAGGCGTGGTGAGCCAACAGTCGGTTTGCCCATAAGTGCTGACTTTGGAACAATGATTGGGATTTGGGTTAACCAACCCTATCATTCTATCTCTCTCTCTCTCTCTCTCTCTCTCAATCTGTTACTATTTTCTGCACACACAAGATGTCGGCCCACAGGGCTTTTTTTCCTCTTTTGGCAGACGGATCAGAAGGATGGGGAGGTCTGAATGGTTCAATCCCTCTCTCCCCTGCTGCATGTGCCCTCACTCACACAGTGCAGGGAATTAATGACTCCTTTGTGGTTTTAGCATCCACCCATCAACAGCACAAATCACGGAGGGGGCAAAACAGAAGCCAAAGGAGGAAAGAGGGCATGATGCAATGTGGGGTAGAAAATGACAGATAAGAATGGAAGCTGATGGGACATTCAGTGACTCTGCACTGCTCAGCGACAGAGCGGAGAGGACGTTTTCACGTCTGGGGAATGGTAACTAGCGGGCATTAGAGATGAAGTGAAATGCTGGTGCTGTGTACGTCTGGTGATACCGCAGGGAATGAGAATGTAGAGTTGAAGATATTTATTGAATAAGAGGAAGGAAGGGAGGGAGGCATGGGCGCATGGTTGCGTTAGTGTGAACGGTGTGTCTGTGTGTTCACTGACCTCCCGTGAGTGGGACACTACCCCCTGCCCCCCTTTCTTCTCTTACCTTTAATGTGTTCTTGGCCGGCCCATGGCACTTTGTCATTAGCGAGTGACCACAGTATTTCTCAGATTGTTCTGCCCAAAGGAGACAGATTGGGAGAAACCAGTGACAGGGAACGATCCCGACTGAACACCCCTTGCATCAAATGAGTGCAGTGAATAGGCCTACTTGCTGGTTTAAAATTAATGGGGAGGCCGTGGAGGGCAATGGCAAAGACAAGGCGGTGTGTGAGGTTTGCCAAGATCAAAAAGGGGATGCGCCGGGGTGATTGGCAGGTTGGTAATGAGGGAAATGATGTATGGTGAAAGATAACGGAGCAGATGGGCAAAGAAGTGTGAGAGGTGTCACAAGGATGTTTAAATAATTTGGAGAAGACACAAAGCTGTTAATTGACAAGAAATGAGAGGAAAAATCTAAAAGTCCAGATGGACACCAAAGAGCCACTGCAGGCTGTGTCATAGGGACCCCTCTGCAATACGGAAACCTCCACAATATGTACGCTACTGTGTACATATGGGACCTTCACTATAATTTCCCACTTCCCTTGTCACATGACTTTGCCTCTTTTTTTTGCCTTGTTTTTTGGCGGTAGTTAAGGATTAGCACGGTGCATGTATGCATAGATTCATGATAGGCTGAGGGAAGCAGGTGTGGAGGTTGTTATTGGTGGTTCTGGGAGAACTCACTCACTGGAACATCAGTCAGTGGCTGGCCACTTGATAGCCTCAGTGAAATGTTCACACCAGCACTTGTGGTGGTTGAGGCAGATTGGGGGACAACTAAGCCATTGGGAGGTGGGTTTATGGAGATTGATGACGGCACTGTCTGAGCTACTCTGCTTAAGTGTAGGGACAGGTGTTTGAAGTTGTTTGGCTAGACCGGGCTTGTATCTGTAGCCCCCTAATCACTATTGTATGTTTTCCCAAATTCATTCCAACGGTGCTAGCCTCCTCTACAATATCAACAACAATCTCAGTTGTTTGATTATTGGCAACTTGGATTATCAAATGAGTATTTTGTGACTTGAGCCCTATGTCTACTTTTGAGATGGCTACCGGCATATACATTACATTACATATAGCTAGCTTAGATCCTTTAGCAATTGTTAGCCATGCAATCTTTTCCATTGCTTCTATCCGCTCTACCACACATCAGATGTTCTCCAGATTACGATCCACCTACAATCAAATTAATCTGAAATTTCTCTTAAATTCTAAAAACAAGTATGCATCTAACTAAAATCATACCGTCATTACTTCCATTCCTCAGAGGAATGGTTTTCTGGTGAGAGGTCTTGTTCTGGGCACATGTGCAGGCACAGATAAAGAAATGGGTATCCATCTTCATCGATGGCCACCAGAAGCGGCGGCGGAGGAGAGCTTCAGTGTAACAAATGCTAAGGTGAGAGTACAGATGGGTGGAGTCCATCCACTGCAGGACTCGGAGGTGGACCGGGCTCAGGGATGAACAATCTGACAGTCCTGCCCCCCGGGTCGGGAGATTGAGGGTGGACTTAAATCCCCAGGGAGTCACAATGCTGGCACCGTGAAAAATGGACTTTGGCTCAAGATCCCTCTCTGAAAGTAAACTGGCAAGCGGGCCTTCTGTGTGGAACGGTGCTTTTGCCACTTTCTCAGTGCAGGTCGAAAAATACGGCTCATGTGAAGGTTAACATTGTTTAATTGGTCGGGTTTTCTGCACTACTGTATGTACTTATTGTGGAGGTGTCCCAATCCTGCCGCCTGCATGTAGACCCTCTTATAATCTTTCCATTCCTCTGTCTTTATCTGTTCCGATTTATCTCCATAATATGTCTGTTCCGATTTCTATGTCCCCTTGCTTTCTCCCTCCCTCTGTCTCACTCCCTGCGCCGCCGCCCTCACTGTGTCTGTCAGACTGGCAGTATTGCATAGTGCAGTGTATTATGGCTCCCATTATCTGTGTTACAGTAACTGCCTGTTCACTGATAACAGTAATCAGTTACATCTCTGTTCAGCATGCCAAGCAGTGGAACAGACATTACTCTCTATCGCGGCCTCTCCTATCTGCCGTGTTTTTTTGTCTTTCTCTAGTTCCAGCTGCTTCATTGCAACTCTCGCTAAGCTTTTTCGGTCTGATTTCTCACTGCCTTGTCCATCCTGAAGGAGGTCTTATCCCTTCTTACATTTTGTCATTACATTTCAATGTAGCAGACCGAGTTTGTTTTGATAGACATTGAGGCATTTCACTGTCCTTTACCAGAACACATATTCCCTGAAATGTTAAAAAATCTATATATATATATTTTAACGGTTGAAAAGAAGCTCTTGAAACAACTCCTGGGCAACACCATTGTGAAGAATGTCTAGATGTAATTTTGCCATTTTTCTGCTGAGAACAAACTGTATTTTCACTTCATAATATATCAACTTCTTTGACACCTCCAGATTCTCAAAATACACCTAGCTATCACTTCTGGCAGGTGTGGTGAGCCAACAGTCTGTTTGCCCATGCGCTGACTTTGGAACAATGACTGGGATTTGGGTTAACCAACCCTATTATTCTCTCTCTCCCTCCCTCTCCCTCTGTATTTCTCTCAATCTGTTACTATTCGATGCACAAGATGTCAGCCCATGGTGCTTTTTGTCTATTTTGGCAGATGGATCAGATGGGTTGGAGGACTAACGTATACTGGCAAGTGCTTGTTGTACATAAAGTTGATTGTGACAAGACTGTTGTGTGGGCCGGGTTGGAGGAATGGACAAGAGGGGTCGGGTACAGTCCGGCTTTATTGTCATTCAAATCAAACAAAAAGTCTCACGGGTGTTCCTGCGCAAAACAAAGCATACAGTACTTTTTCAGGTGTGTTACATTCATTGTGCTGGGGTCAGGACCCAACCTCCCTGTGAGAGACAAGAGACAGAGATGAGACATGGCAGTTTTAAAAGCCTCCGTCAATTACTGTAGTTCAACTACCCACAGCTGTGTCTGCTGCCGGTTGAGCCACTGCTCCCTCCACCCCCCTGCAGGGTTAGGGTTATACCCCCAGCGCTCGACTTAGGCCGAGGAACCATCCGGCCGCCAGCTAACTCCTCTCCTCTCCCTCCCCACAGCGAGAGAGGAAGTCAGCCACCACCATCTTTTCCCCCGGCCTATGGATCACTTACTTGAACTTAAATGGTTGTAATGCATCCTTCATGCGATGAAGCAATTGAAGCGGATGGATAGAGGGTGACTGGACGTCCCAGGAGGTAGCATCGGAGGGCGCTGATTGCCCACTTGACCGCCAGGCACTCCTTCTCCACGGTGCTGTATTTGGTCTCCTGCTGGGAGAGCTTCCTACTGATGTACAGCACCATGTGCTCGGCGTCCTCCACCTCCTGGGTCAAAACGGCGCCCAGCTCTCCATTCGAAGCATCCGTCTGCAAGACAAAAGGGAGAGAAAAGTTGGGTGTATGGAGCAATAGCTCCCCACAGAGGGCCTGTTTAACCCTTTCAAATGCCAGCTGACACGACCTCATTCACTGGACCGGATCTGAGGCAGCCTTCTGGGTGAGGTCTGTTAGGGGACCGGTCAGTGCTGAAAAGTTTGAAATAATGCATCTGTAATACCCTGCCATCCCCAAAAATCTCCTCAGGCTGCAATCGCTGCTGCCTTGTATATCTGAGGACACATCTGCCCGCCGCCAAAGTGGTACCCCAGATACCGTACCTCCCTCCGTCCAACCACATACTTCTTTGGGTTGGCTGTCAGCCCGGCCCACCTCAAGGACTCCAGGACGGCCCCCACCTGCCACATATGCTGCTGCCAGCTGTCACTGTGGATAATAACGTCGCCCAGGTAAGCCGCAGCATAGCCACATGCGGGCTCAGGACCCAATCCAAATGGAATTGTGAGAAACTGGTACAACCCGTACGGAGTGGAGAAGGCCGTTTTATCCTTAGACTCTGGAGACAAGGGAATTTGCCAGTAGCTCTTGGTGAAATCCAGTCTCATGAAAAAGTGGACCGTGCCAAGTCAGTTCAGGAGTTCCTTGACCTGGGGCATCGAATAGGCATCAAACTTGGACACTTCATTCACCCTGCGATAGTCCACACAGAACTGTATAGACCCATCACACTTCGATACCAGCAGACCTTGCCACTTGGCGAGTCATTTGGAGCTAGATGTTGGAAGTAACATAAGAACCTTATCTCCCGGTGAAAATTGTCTCAGCTGAGCCCATCTGTCATACAGGCACCGTTGCGGTCCTGCACCTCAAGCAAATACTCCCATGACAACTGCCCAAGTGTGTGGAGTTTTGCTCTCAGATCCAGGGCGTACTGAATTTCATTCTTACTGGTGCTTGGACCTCCCTCCCAGCTTTCCTTAAGTAGGTCCAACACACATGGGCTTTCTACCGAAGAGAGGAACAAAGGAAGAAAATTACGTGGAGGCCTGGGGAACATCTTGCACTGCAAATAACAGAGGGTCCAAACACCCACCCCAATTTCGGCTATCCTCATGAACAAACTTACAAACTATGTTCTTCAGTGTTTTATTGAACCGTTCCACCAGATCATCTGTCTGGGGATGGTACACGCTGGTCCGAATGGCGCGAACACCCAGCAATTTGTATAGTTCCTTGAGTGTGTGTGTGACATAAATGAAGTGCCTTGATCAGTCAGAATCTCTTTCGGGAGATGACATGAAACAGAGCCTGCACAACACTCTGTGCAGAGATGCTACGCAGGGGAACCACTTCGGGATACCATGTTGCATAATCCACCAGGACTAACACAAAGCGGTATCCCCGTGCACCCTGGTCTAATGGCCTAATGAGGTCCACCCCAATTCTTTCGAAGAGGACCTCAACTAAGGGAAGGGGGCACTTGTGGCAGGACGCAGACCACCGTCGCATGTCTGCACAAATGCCCGGCCAATAGAAACGGGCCATTATCCGCTTCAGTGTTTTTGTCGTAACCCAGGTGACCGGCCATAGGATTGTGATGAGCTGCCTGGAAAACCATTTCCCGACGGCTTTTCGGCACGAGCAATTGCGTAACCTCCTTCTGTGTTTGAGTGTCATGACTCACTCTGTACAGTTTATCCTGGATTACTCAGAAGTACGGGTGAGTGGAAGCTACAGCAGTGGACACCAGTTGACCATCGATTTCCAATCAATCCCTAATAACAGGTGGCATGTGAGGCGGGAGCTAACCACGGCCTTCTCCTTCATCCCGGATCCTGCCGACTGCGCCACTGTGACAAGTCTGTCCGTTGTGTGGGCCGGGTGGGCGTAACGGACAAGAGTTTTTGGGTACAGTCAGACTTTATTGTCCTTCAAATCAAACAAAAAGTCTCAAGAAGAAACCAACTGAAATTCACGGGCGCTCCCCCTGGAGGCCTTTTGGAGGTCCAGGACCCATTTCCCTGCCAGAGGTCACTGGGCCGTTCTTGAAAAGGTTAAAAATCTGTCTGGAAACGCTGAAGGCCGGGATATCGTTGGGTTGTCTTTTCTTTTCTTTTTTCTTTTTTTTACACCACTCTTCAGTGTCACATGACTTCAGCTGCAGTGCCTCTGGAGTGTTAGACCAGGCTGATGGTCCCCATCTCTTACAGTATGTTCAATCATGTGGGAAGTCAAGTCAAGTTTACAGCCCTTAATCACAGTACACTCTCAAACGGCTCACAGGCTTCACACTTCACATAGAAATCAACAGCAACCCTTGTATTAACCCCCACCCACAACTCCTAGAAAAGGGGAGAGCAGGGGTCACAGAAGGAGGAATTCCTGGAATTCAACAACCAGTTGCAATGGATGCCAGGTGGGCGATATTAATAGCATTATACGTCAATTATTAGGTTATACTGTGTACTACAGTGTTTCCCAACCCTTTTACAATGTAATATTTCCACGGCACGCCACTATCCTGTTAACCAGTAAAAACGTCACAAAGCATCACAAACACATAGAACTGTGCTCATTATCGTGACCTACTCACAGAAAGATTCGTTCATAGCAAACAAACATCTTTCAAATGACTCAGGAGTCGGGAGTCGGCGAGCGAGTCCGCGACGTCCCATACTAAAATTAATTGCTGAGGTTAAGGTTCGGTCTAGGCATTTGGCAAAATTCATATTGAATGTGACTGATTTACATACGTTGAATAGATTTAAATGATTCTTGGGAGAATTCCATTCACAACTCAGAGCCTCTTCTGAGAACTCCTCCCTCGCTCACCGTGCGTTAGACCGACTGAACCAAACGAACCAAGAGTCGGAAAATTGAGCGACTCTTTACTGAAATACCAAAATGGAGTCGAACCTTTCATCGCTACTAATAGTTCTCAGTGAAACTTGAGCTTGTTCTGATGGATTTGTGCTGATGTGAAAACGTTATTATCAGGTTTTAGCGAAACCTGAACAAGAACGTATCCCCCCATTTTGACTTTCTGTTGACATTGTCCTTAGCAGCCACCAGGCCAAGAGAACGGAACAATTTGGCGAACAGAACATACATCTGACACATTTTCCTGGTGCTTATGTTACAGTTATTAATATTATTTTTATTTTCTGTGTTGGAAAGTGTGATAAACTCTCCCTTTTGCTTTTATTCTCAACTACCCCCCTCTCTAAATGTCAGCGCCACCAGAGCTGTGTGCCGCCGTTCCACCCCCGGAACACTCAGACGGAATTGAGGGGAGCCGAGAGGAACCGGAACAATTTGGCCTGATAGCACACCCTCTGCTCAACATTGCTAAGCGACCACCGTGAACTCAATTTCGTGAGCTTTCCCTCACCTAGAGGCTAGTTTTCGTCTGTGCGTGTGTGTGTGCGTGCGTGCGTGTGCGTGTGTTTGAATGTGTGTATGCGTGTGCGTGTCTGTGTGTACCTCGGTACCTTGGAAGAAGACGACCCACCTATCCACTGAATCGTCCGAGAACGTTTGCAAAGTTCTGGTTGGCTGGGTCCGAGCCTTCACTTTGAGATCGGTCCATGTGCACATGTGTATGCACCGTGTTCATATTGTGCAAGTGTGTGTGTGTGTGTGTGTGTGTTTTCTGCATGAGTAAGTGGGCAGCCTGGCCCAACTGGATTCCTCAGCTGTTGAGGAGATCACGCTCACATTACATATAAATGGAAATGATATGGCATGTTAAGGAGGAAGAGGAAGGGATTCAAGCCTCTGTTGCAAAAATACATATTTTTTACATATACATCGTGTTATGCGATCAAAATTTTTAAAAGGAATCGACCTTCATTATATGACCGAGCTTTGCTTTGCTTTGCTTATTTTTCTTTGTGTGTTTGTATGTTTAATACACTTGAGCTCGTTTTCCATTTTTAATTCAATGAAATGCATGTTCTAAATGAGATGCATTATTTATCAGGAATTCTTTATTCATCTGTTCTGTTTATTTCTCAGGAACGGTTCATACGAATATGTATAAATATGTAATACGAATAAATAAGTAAAATAAGCCAGAATAGTTTTCATCCATAGTCCCTGGCCGGCGGTCAGCATACAACGCTGAGTTTATTAGCTAGCAAGCAGACTCAGACCTCCGTTTGACCCAATCCCACCACAGTGGATCCCTTTGTACATCGCCAAGAACTTATGCCGCACACCAAATTATAGCAAATTGCCCCCATTGTCCCTAACTCACAAAAACCCATTTTTTAACAAAGCCTCATCGCTATGGTTTTGTCCTCTCCATTGAAATCTGTCTTTTGTTTTTACCTCATTTCTCATTGTGGTTTTACATTTTGTTCTTTACTCAATTTAAATTCTTGTTTTTGTCCTCTTCATTGAAATGAGTCTTTTTTAGATTTTATTTATTAACTTTTATGGGTTAGGGTTACAGTTTATTTGTGTTTTTGCATAATAATCTTACACTTATTTAGACTATTTTGGTGTCAATTTTTCTTCAACCGCGTCTCTCCCTGACTACTTGTGAAGCACTTTGTTTTAAACAGTGCTACTGTATAAAGAGATTTACTTACTTACTCCTGCAACACAAATCTAGAGATACGATAAACGTTTTACATTATATGTGTTAATTTCCCAGCATGCAATTAACACTGATACCAAGAGATGATTTGAAATGAGTATCATACATACATACGTCTACATACAGGCGGTGGATGAAATAAGTGAAACACCAAATAGCAGTTTTGACTTTGAAGTAACATTCTGCTGCAGTGTTGAGTCATATTAGGTTAATTTCCAATTACCAGTATGTGTTAACTACTGTATATAAAAAAAAAAAAAAAAAAAGAGCTCAGACAATTAGCACTTTAGCAGTTGTCAAAGCAACCTGATCCTACTAACAGAGTTCCAAATAGTGGCGGCGCAGACGTATTTAATGTGTCAAGGGTAACCGTCTCCAAACTCCCGACAACAAATTCAAATCACGGACGCGCTCCATTAGAAGCTCGCATTTCGATGCGATGGTCACATTTCCCCCGTAGGTCGCTGAGATGAAACGCTGATGTCTTGCCAAGGGATTTCACTGTTGGCTGCTATCAAGATGAATGGAAATAATCCACGAGTGATCCGGGTGATTCAGCACCAGGGACAGCTCCGCGGCAGCCGAGGGGGGGCCCCCGTGCGACGCTAAAGGCTCCAACGAAAGGGAGAGGGGTCTCTGCGTGGTGACCCCGGCCGTGCCCTCCCGTCCTTAACATCCCGACCATTAGGGGGATGCGTTTGTGAAAAGCGAGAACACTCCCCATCACCACCTTATCACCGCGTCATCACCTGTCACCGGGGTGCTGAACAGTTACCAGGGTGTGATCAAATCATTGCATACATACACATCTGAGCAGCCTCAGCTGATGAATAAATTCTTGAA
>OMKR01003905.1:6908-18121 GCA_900302355.1 Cyttopsis rosea
CCCCCCCCCCCCCTATAAACTGTCCGCAGACAAGAACTTTTAAAGGAGAGTTACCATCTGATGGAGATCAGGAAACTGCTCAGAGGCCATGGGATCCGGAACTACAACCTCTCCAATAACATACAAGTTATGGTGAGATGTGTTTTTAACATTTAGAGAGTTCTGCACTTGTACAATTTCTGCAGTCTTTCCATAACATTTTTGACATCTGTATTTTTTTTTTCTCCATAGACGCTGATAAGACACATCCTGAGGCAAGACCTGCCGTCATCTTTAGAGGATTCCCTGAAGTTAGCTGAGGCATACAAGCTTCCAACCTCCCAGATAAATTACCTGTATCTCATTGAGCTAATAGGACAGGCCAAGGTAAGTTAAATCATACAGGAACACAGAGTTATTGCAGTTGAATAATTTATTCTTATTTTAAATCTCAACTAGCGCATAATGATGAAAGTCCTCTGTGTCGCTTGCAGACTGAGGCCTGTATGACTCTCCTCAAGAAGTTGTCCCCTACAGAGGCAGAGTGTGTGATTGAGCGTCTCACAACCTGGGCCAGACTGCAGCTCGAGGACAAAGACCACCTATCTGATGAGGTGAGCAGATGGAAGACTACATGGAGTCAAATAATCATTGAGCTTTATTTGAATGTACTCTAGGGTCTTTGACTTTTAAGATTACTTCTGTTATGAAACATGTTTTTCATCATCAGGAGTCCAGTTTTGGAAAACAGTCAAGTTTAAATGGTTGAGATCTGCATCATTAGAAGGTTGATAACTGAGAACGATGAGAGAGCGCCTGATTGGAGAACTGTGCAACATTTTTTCCAATAGCACAAGAACCACCAGATGGTTATTGCTCAGGTCATGGTGGAAGCATTGAAATTCCTTCACATTATGCAGAAAGGTATGTAATCCTTTTCAAATGGGTAGACAAATGTCTACAAATGTGCATTTGTGTGCTCATTGTTCATTTTGAGTTCATTGTTCTCTGCAGAAGATGCCCTCAAAGGTATGGAATGTGAGAACAGTCTGTTCATGTTTAAGGCTATTGCACATCTACAGGTAAGGTCCGTTTTATGATGGAATTCAGAAAATCTTTCTCACATGTTCCATTAGTGTTTGAACTGAAATTCCCTATTCCTTCTCCCTCAGGAGGACTTTGACATTTTCTTTACTCCCACCAACTACGAAGACCCTGAGGTCCAAAAGCAAATCCAGGAGCATCACATAAGCGCCTATGAGAACACGAGTGGCCACGGCCGGTCAAAGAGAAATGCCACGGAGACACCGATGGTGGCAAACGATCCTGATGGCAAGACAAAAACCATCTCTACGGAAGCCGGGCTGCGACGCCTCGGCAGGCAGCTGCAGCGCACGGAGCAGGAGCTGTGGTCAGATCTGGCCCAGCGTGCCCTGGGCGTGGGCAAGGTGAACAAGGCTCTCAAGATCCTCAGGTGAGGGTGTGAAGAAGAAGAAGGAAGAAGGATTTATTGATCACGCATTTTACCACACACATGCGGAGGGTGACACACACACACACACACACACACACACACACACACATGCAGGAGTGGCGAACGATGAGATATAGTCTCTACTTTGTCGGCGCCCGGGGACCAATTCCAGGTGGTGGGTCCATGCCGTGGTCAGGGACAGGACAGGAAGTGTTCTGCACGTTTTTAGTCAGGGTCCTTATGTTGGAGGAGACCCATGCGAACACGGGGAGAACGTGCAAACTCCACACAGAAAGGCCCCTGATCGGGCGATAACCCACCGGAGCACGCAAAATCAATAATAAATTTAATACTTTAATAAATTATGCACTACACATACAGTTTATATGCATTTACCGTTTTCTGCAGTCTTCACATGAGCTGGATAGATATCAGAAATGGTCGTACTTGTGATATTCATATCACCAAAAGAAACCCAAACATGGACCATTAGATATCTCAGTAGAAAGGTTGAGTTTAAATGTGGAGCAAGACCGTTTTTCCCCCCTTGTAATTATTTCATCATATCTGTGCAGTGAGCTCTATGAGCATCACTGTAACCCCAGCACAGGGAAGGTACTCTTCAAAGCTGCTCAGAAATTGTGCCAGATGTTGGCAGCAGATGTCCCCATGGTACTTCCTGATGACACAGACTTGCCTGCAGTCATCCACAACCTGGCCTGCCAAGCTATGGCTGTGTGCCACTCAGGTCAGTCTCAAATGAAAAGCACCTTGTTTCTGTCCCACATAATTAATGTTGTCGGTCCATACCCTGGGTAACATGTGGTTATGGTGTTCAGTGGAGTTCATGTTTTAGCGAGAAAGCTACGATAGCCAGTACTGTGGTGATCACATGTTCTCTAATTGTTGAGACACACATTGTCTTAACTGGTTTGGTGAAATGTTTTCAGATCTGCTCCTGGACTGTTTAGAGCTGTGCAAGAGTACAAGGACAGCCATGGATGTGTATCATCAGTGTCAATTATCTGACAATTATGGTTTCATAGCCAAGGTCGGTATCTTAATGATGTATGACAAACACGTGAAATAAGTCTCAAAATACAATGTTTGGGCCTTTGCAGACTCTATAGTACATTATGATACAGTTTTGCCCTTTTTGCCACCAGATACAAAATAATGAAGTCGCTTAAGCTACTCATCCACATATTACTCTCCTCTGAATGACCTGACAAAACAAAACTGAGAAGAATGGAGTTTGCAAAATTTCATAGCTGTTAAATATTTAATGTCCATAGGATTTGACCATGGAGGCAGAAAAAGATCCCTACACTCAGTGGAGTTTCCAGGATGTTTTTAATGAGGATTGTATTGTCCTGGACCCGGTGTCTGTGCTGCCAGTTCAGTATGACATTACAAACTGTATGCTGCCCGTGTTCCCAGGTAAGCAAAACATCTTTTGATAAATGTCATTGACACCTGTTTTTAGATTTTACTCATCCTTGTGTTTGAATGTCTTGTGAGTTTGTTTTTAATAGTTACTTTTTATTTCAGAAACCAAGCTATACCCATTGGACTGCTCCTGTCTGTCGCACTGCTCTTTTGAAGATGGTAAACTATTGTCTAAAGTTGATATTTCTGTTTTTTTTCAAGAGACAATTTTAAAGCAAGCATTAACTTTCAGCTGTTGTCTTGAGACTAAACATTTTCACTCCTGGCCCACCGTCTTTAGGGTCAAACTACCTGCGGCCTCTTCTGGGGCCCCTGAGCAACATGCTGCAGATGCTGCAGGAGTGCAGTCAGCTGGAGCTGGCCCTCCGGGTGCTGGTCAACTGCTATGGCAGCTGCTTGCAGCACGTCACCTCCAACATCATGGACCTGAAGATGGGCACACAGGTACAGTAACTCTTGCTTTGTTGCTGCAATGCAGTTTAATGCAGATTAAGTATCTTTTATTGTCTATTTCACAACTGAAATATGTTAAATGTTCTTTCAGCTTTACGATAAACAAGCACTTATGCAGTACAACTTGTGCTTGAACAATCTTCGAAAGGGAACTAAATCTACCCTCAACAATGTTGCTGTTGCACTCTTAAACAAAGTAAGTTTCTCTGAAATAAAGAATGACACCAGTGAATTATATATAGATATTTTAATTACTTTTCTCTATTCTCCTTTTAAAGGTGTTTAACTGGAGAGTGGTGGATTGTGACTTGGCTATTGGACTCTGTACTCTGCTCTCAAAGAATGAAGTCTTCAAACTACTGTGGAAAGTTATTGACAACACCTGGCAGCATTATGACAAAATTCTGGTTGGTAATATGATTACTTGTTTTGCTCATTTTTAGAATTTGTTTTAATGTGTCTTCTAATAAGTTTAATCTAAATAAAAAAGACTGGTTTTAGAATGGTGGATCTTAAAACAGTAGGTCAAAGGAGATATGGATTTATTCACCAGGTTCATTTTAGTCATACAGAACATAAAAATAAGTTATACTGTGTGTATTTATACTCAGTGCTGCATAACTGTCCATATATTATCTTGTCTTTTTGAATCAACTTGATCGTTTTAGGCTGTAGCCATGATTGGGGCCAAGCTCTGCTGCTTGTATGACGAGAAAGAGGAACAAGAGAAGTTTCACTTGGTCATTACTGATGCAGAGTGGGGCATCAAATTGGGCAAATTAGGGGTAAGTAGCTGTAACATGAGATGATCAGCTATTTGTTCTGAACATGAAGATATAGGCCTCAGCCACTATTTGTGTTTCTCTGACTCTGCTTTCACACTCTACTTTGCCTCCAGATATCCATCCAGCCGGTGTTCCGTCAACGACCAGAGATGAAGCGTAATCTGATTCCTGTACTGGTGAAAAATCGGAATATCACCCCAGACATTATCCTGCAGTATTGCAGGTCAGATGAACAACCTGCTGCATTATTATCAGGACTTGAACAAATAAATTGTTTGACGAAGTGTCCCGTGGTTCTGCTCACAGCGCCTTTGATCAGGACCGAGATGGGGTGATAAACCAGTACATCACCACCCTGCTGCTGCTGGAGGAAGAGGAGGAGGTGGGGGGTGCCATTGCAGCCAGTGACCTCGGGGCGGGTCAAGATGACGTGCAGCCTCTGGGCCACGCAGACGCCCTGGAGAGAGTCCTGCAGATCATCCCCATGCTGCACAGCACCAGCAACCTGACGGACAGCCTCAGCGCTGCCATACCCAAGGTGTGAGCATACTTACTAGAAGGGAATCTTATTATTATTATTATTATTATCATCATCATCGTCATCAACAACATCATTATTATGGTAAAAGCATCTTGATTTATTACATGGTGGCTGTTGGACACTTGTAGCCTGGATACCATACAAATCTACAAGCTCATGTTTCATTTGCCTTGGCAGATTGGTCTGACCACAGATTGGTGTAACCACCACCCTCCCATTCAAACAAATTTCCACACGACCATTTGATGGTTGGGCCAATCAACCGTTTATCCAATATGGGGCTGGTTTGATACGATGACGATCCAGAGGACCACAGTTGAGGGACCTTACCAAAATGACTGCCGCTGACAAGGAACGGTCTTTTGAATCCGCTATCGTGATAGTATTAAACAAACTGGACAGTCTAATTTCTGTAAAAGCTTTTGTTGATTAAAAAAAGATGTGATTGCCATACTTCCGACAGGGTTTGGTAAAAGTTTAATTTACCAACTCACTCGCTCAGCACGTTTTGTTTTTGTTTACGTTTCACGTCTGCGCCCGTTAAAGGTCCTTGGAAATCGAAAATAAACGGATAGACCAATACGCATTTGCAAATTTGTCTGGCGATGGCAGGCTAGGACACTTTGTTATTAGGCAAGTAAATTGTTTGGAAAACTTAAACATTCCTCCCTTTGAATATCAAGTAACTTTATCTCAAATCTGTGTTTAAACCTTGCATTGAGGCTGGCTCAAACATGGTGGTTCCATAAAACACACATAAGCTGTTTGGATGTTTCTGTTTTCATGCCCCTGTTCTTAAGGAAATGTTAATTCTTTTTTGAAAGTTGAGGACAAGCAGAGCCTTTTTTTAACATTTATTTTTCATCCATTCTGCCTAATAAACTATTTTTCAGGAGGTAAAAACATTTTTCCTCCTACCCCTGCAGCTCAGCCCCTACAACTACGAGAGGATCGAAGTGGTGCTCAAGATCATACAGACTGCTGATGAGATGGTCACCAGCTTCTCAGTCAGTCAGGTACTGATCCTTTCTTTTTCTTGAGAATTTAAGCATTCAGTGTCTCACTATTTTATGGCCCCAGAAGCTTTTCTGACTCCAGGCTGGCTTTGCTGGCTTATTATCCACAGGCAATGGGCCTGCTTCAGCACCTTAAGTCCTACAGGCGCATCTCTCCCCCCTCAGATGTAGAGAACACCTATCTTCTGGAAAAAGCCCTGCAGGCCACCTCGCTGTCAGACAGCAGGCTGCCCTTCCACCTGCTTCTGCAGACCAACCATTACTGGAAGATCATCTGTGAGTTGGCTCGTCATTTAATACCTGCAGAACACTACCTGGGGCTTTTTAATAGCATCTCTACTTATATAAAATCTTTAATGTTGTTTTTTTTATGGGATTTGTGTAATCTCTGCCCCTTTGTCAGCCCTATAATCTTGGATTAGTTGTAGCATCATTTTAACATTTTGGAAACTTTATAGGGCTTTATATGAGTCTTCCTTGTCTATCAGACAGCTTGTGGCACGCCACCTGAGGTGTTTAGGCTGACTTTGTCAGCCAGTGTCACTGGTTTAGTCACTTCTTGAGCACATTTTAACAGACATGCTTTTGTGTACATTGTAAACAAAATATGGAGCTACCAGAAGCACTATCAATATCAATCTTGTACAATTCATCAAGTTCTGTCTTTAAAGCCATTACAATATCTTTCTTTAAAACAAATCCTAACATATTGTCAGATGGGGACGTAGGCGCAAATTGACAAATTGTCAATTGAACTGCAAAGAAAGTGCAGAATGCCCCAGGGTTAATTAGGGGTTATTGGCTCCCTCCCTCTTGACAAGGGTATCAAAGATCTTGTTCCAGGTTTTCTCCTTTGTAGAGGAGAAGAAAGCCTGGAAGGTGATGAAGTCACCTCCCGTCCATTAAAACATTTTCATGTGTTCAGCTCCTGAGCTCAGTGAGCAAACCTTCCCTACACTTCTCCTGATTAGCAAGCTGATGAAGGTACAGTATATTAATCCATAACCGTGTCACTATCCTTTTATAATTGACAAAATTAGAATAGCTTATTTTCATGTGGAATTGGAAATGAAGGTGTCGAACAATCCTGTCTACAGGTGAGCCTTGACAAGCTTTACATGTCTGCTGTCAACCACGTATTTGAGAAGAGCATGAAGCCGTTACTCTTGGAGCAGAGTAAAAAAGGACAGAAATACTGTCCCAATAAGAAGACCTTCAAGGTGGCCAGGACCATGATGGAGTACATCCGCTGCATCCAGAGCCCGGAGTGGGCGGCTGCCACCGCTCATAAGATCGCTCAGGAACTGCCGCCAGGTCTAACACGTGGCTTTATATCTAACATTCTGAAGGTTTTTGTAGACATTATTTAAATTTTTATGTGTTTGCCCCCCCCCCCCATTATAGGCATTGAAAAGACTCAGACACTGAGGTTTTGTTTGGCTCTTGGTGATGCATGGCTGAAGGACCCAAACCTTGAAGTCAGTATTCTCATTGACACTAGATGGAATTTTCAAGATCTCTTCTTTTTTTGGAGTTTGCCTCATGTGTCTCACATTCTGTTTGATCCTTTGCAGAAGTCTGCGTGCTCAAGAGTAGAGGTTTTCCTTTCCAAGCTGAATCTGCAGTACCAGAGCTCAGCCACAGAGAATGCCTTGATGGCCAATCAACTGGGAAGCCCAGAGCATCTGAAACTGTCTAGACTGCCAGCCAGACTCATAGTGGCCTTATATGAACACAGCAGTGTGGAACAGCGCTACAAGGACTCAGCGGGTCAAAGCTATCCTGGCAAGTACAACACCACACCGCCATATAGTGCATCACTATATTATAACCCAAAAACTCAAATAACTGAAGGTACATGGTATGAAACAATTGAGGAAAAAACTGCTCTGTCCTAAACCGCCCCCAGGGGGCGCATAATTGTTCTTTGTTTAGACATATTTCATTGAAAAAAGTAAAAATAAGAAATATGTGAAAGGTTCTTGCAAAATTCAAGGTGACTTTGTGCTCAGCAGACTAGCCGGTAGCTCAGTAGCCGAACAGGACTTCTGCATGAATTTCCTTTGTTGCACCAAATCATTTAAAACACTAATAAAGAGTCACAAATTTTTCAATCTATCTCATGATATGACTGGTTTTATAAACAGACATCCATGCAGTGTGTAAAGAAATGGCCGCAATCAATGGTGTGGATCTCGTGAAGATCCGTAACATACTGCTGGAGAAATGGATCTGCAAAACAGGCCCAGCTGTGACCAAGGTCAGTTGTTCTGCACATAATGCCTCTGTTGTACATATGTTATAAAGGTTGTATGTATGTAGAAAATAGTAAAAAATTTGTGTGTGTGTGTGAGACTGTTTCCGTTTCCTGTGTTGTCATTTCCTTTTTAGGAAGTCATCAACAAAGAGTGCATTGATATTGAGGAGGACCCAGACCTAATGAGGTGCATATGTTTAGAGTTACCGTTTGAAATAACTTTTATATTATGATCATTTCTTGGTTGGTTCAAATGCAGGTAACATTTTATATATAATTTGAATAATTTTTCAATTATTTATAATTTATTAATAATTGAAAAGCCCTTTTAAAGTTATATTTCACAGGTACTCCAAATGTTCAAATATAATGAACAAAATAATCGTTTCTTGAAATAGTATACTGCCCAGCCATGCATCTTATTTTTCAGTATCCTTGGGTAGCCAAATGATCCCACATCAGCTGTGAGAGAAACTAGTTATAGCTTGACATATTAAAAAATGTATCTTCCTTCAGAGTGGTGTATCTGCTGCAGACCTGCCCCATAGATACCGCTGCTCGCCTGCTAAGCCACATCCTGTCTGCTGAAACATGGGTAAATCATGAGATGGGCTCCTATTATATACCAATTCAAATGCTAAAATGATGAGTGTACAACCAGCAATGTTTCCTTAATCATTAGCATTCAGAATCCTGCAGATTAAGGTCACGAGGACAGATTTGGTGGAAATGAGTGCTCACATTTTACGACAAAGTAGAGTAAGACTGTCTGTTGTTTGTTTTCAATTTAAAATGTTGACCTCCCTGCACAGCCCCTCAGCAGTTCTGGGCCACGCCTGACCTACTGCCACAGAAGTCGAGCTCTGCTCTGTCTCATCCGCCTCGCTGATTCTGCTGTCCTAGAGACCCAGATACAGATCCCTAGGACAAAAATCAAGTAGGCTCCCCGACTCAGTCACAAACACTGAAACTGGAGAATTGTAATGCGCACAATTAATTCCAGTTGTCTCTTTCACTGCTCCTATGTTTGTGTATTCTGTGCAGGTACTACCTGAAGTGCTACATCTATGTGTCTCAGTTGGAGGAGCTGAACATCCCTTACACTGTAGAGTCATTCCTCAGTAGCCCCAAAGAGGGCTTGGTGAAGGGGCTCTGGAAGAACCACAGTCATGAGCCGCAGGTGCAACGTAAAGATGGTCTTTTGGATTAGGTTTCGTTTTTCCCAGGTCATACGTTTCATGATTATGTTTATCTTGATGCATGAATACAATACTGCTCTGTGCAGGCTGTGCGCTTGGTGGCAGACCTCGGCCTGGAATATCAGGTCTACGACCCCCAGTTGTGGAACGGATTGCTTCAGAAGCTTCTGGGTTTTAACATGGTAGGTGTAGATGGACTGCAAATTGGCTTTAATGAAATTCAACATTTGCCCCACATTTAAAATGTGTTGGACCGTTTAATCTAATCTCAAACCCCTTAAAACACAAAACAATGTCTGTGCATTTTATTGTTAGATAATTGTTTCTTCATCTCTAGATCAGCCACCTTCAAAGAGTGCTGGAGGCAATAGGAGGGGTTCCCTCCCTATGGCAGGTATGTTTTTTTTTTTTTAAGTCAGCATTGCATTTGACTACATGTTCTTAATTCAGTGGCGTTGTATTCATGGTATTTCATCTTTGTTCCTTTTTTCTTAACATAGATCTCCAGTTTTTCCAGGACTTGGAGGAGTACCATACTGGCCCCCTTTGTCTCAGGTACTTTATTAAAATGGTCTTCCCAACCCAAGGTTAGGAACCACAGAGCCTTACCTGTTCTGTTGTCTAAAATAATTTTCACAGATTTATGACATGCCTATAAATTCATTTATAGAAGCTGTTCCAAGACAGAATGGTTGTGAACCTCTAAACCGCTTAGTCTTTAGGATGTGTCTTGACGCTCACTGGGAATTCTTGTTTCACTAGCATCTCTTCCTCTGAGTCCTGATCAACAGGCAACACTCTACAGGACCTTTGTTCTTCTCCTCAAGTAAGCTCTGCTTAGGCTTGAAACAGTGTTTCACTGTCTTCACTTATGTCTCCTATAAACCTCATCATTTTTCACCACAGGTGCCCATTTCTGCTGAATTTGGACCTGATTGGCATAGCCAACCGCTTTGCCCAGTTCAGTCTGCCATCCTTTGCATTGGGAACTCTGCTGCTCATCCCCTGTGCACAAAAGAAGGCCCAGCAGATCCAGGTCTCTACTGTTTGTTTTGTTTGGATCCATATTGTCCAATGAAAGTGTTGCCCTGACCATTTTTTTACCTGTCGCAGGGTTATTTGTCCGTCTGTAATCCAGTCACCATTCTGGAGCAGATTGAAGAGTTGATGAACACTGGGGAGTTGGCTGGAATACCCTCACAGGTCAGACTCCAATACTGTCTCATCTCTTATTCTCTTTTGTCACAATTCTAAAATGAACATATTTAATCCTCAATATCTGCTTTGAATGGAAATTAGTTGACAATTGTTTTAGTGTAGGGTTGGAACAGTTAAATCACAGTAGAAGCATCACCAACCACTATACATCCAGTGGTGTGAAAAAGTGTTTGCCCCCTTCCTGATTTCTTATTTTTTTGCATGTTTGTCACACTTAAATGTTTCAGATCATCAAACAAATTTAAATATTAGTCAAAGACAACACAAGTAAACACAAAATGCAGTTTTTAAATGAAGGTTTTTATTATTAAGGGAGAAAAAAAATCCAAACCTACATGGCCCTATGTGAAAAAGTGTTTGCCCCCCCTGTTAAACATAACTTAACTGTGGTTTATCACACCTGAGTTCAATTTCTCTAGCCACACCCTGATTACTGCCACACCTGTTCTCAATCAAGAAATCACTTAAATAGGACCTGCCTGACAAAGTGAAGTAGACCAAAAGATCCTCAAAAGCTAGACATCATGCCGAGATCCAAAGAAATTCAGGAACAAATGAGAAAGAAAGTAATTGAGATCTATCAGTCTGGAAAAGGTTATAAAGCCATTTCTAAAGCTTTGGGACTCCAGCGAACCACAGGGAGAGCCATTATCCACAAATGGCGAAAACATGGAACAGTGGTGAACCTTCCCAGGAGTGGCCGGCTGACCAAAATTACACCAAGAGTGCAGCGACGACTCATCCAAGAGGTCACAAAAGACCCCACAACAACATCCAAAGAACCGCAGGCCTCACTTGCCTCAGTTAAGGTCAGTGTTCATGACTCCACCATAAGAAAGAGA
>OMKR01004009.1:6397-22321 GCA_900302355.1 Cyttopsis rosea
GGGGACTAGAAGCTAGAAAGATGAGTTGATTCTATGCTTTTGCAACACTTCATTATATTAGCAGTGAATGTATGGGTGTGGTTCATATTTAAAAAACAGCAAAATCTGAATGAATCGGCTCACCAAAAGAAACGTATGGCTGTGGTTGTTTCAGAGAGACGACATGGAGGCCGTTCCAGGTTACCTCTCTCTGCACCAGACCGCTGATGTCATGACCCTGAAGTGGACGCCCAATCAGCTAATGAACGGCTCTGTGGGAGACCTGGACTACGAGCACAGGTACAATCTGCATACCAAGAGGTTTTTTCTCCCTGTACTAGCCCACATGTGCGTATAGATTTATATAGACAGGGCAATACAAAAAGTAATAATATGTCCATACCAATGACTGATTTACATTATGCAGGATCTTGTAGAGTTTAATATTGGACTTTGCTGAAAATAAGATGATTCAGGGGACACATAATTTTTCTTGCGCTTGTCTGCCGCTTGCGTAACAGCTGATTATTACTGAATAATTCAATATGTTTCTGTCTGACTCAAGGTCTCTTCATCAGGGTGTAAAAGCTGCTGTTGGGCCGAGGCCTGTTTTCAGTTTGCTAGACACCAGATGGCTTATCGACGGAGATGCTGTCAGGCATCCCTCAAAAATAACAAACCGTGTTATGTTTGTTTCTGTCTGCGGCTTCTCTCGCAGCAAACATCGCTGCGTCGCATCGCTCAGCCTTCTCTCCTCGCCGACATGTTAACACTCGACTTGTTTCTGATAAAGCGTGTGTTTTTGTGCATTTTTGACTTGGCGACAATGTGTTTTTTCAGTGTGTACTGGGACTATGCCATGACCATCCGCCTGGAGGAGATTGTTTACTTGCACTGTCATCAGCAGGGTGCGTCCTGGCTCCAGACGTTGTTGTTGCATCAGTCTGATATTTGCATAATAACATGCACAATATTAATGAGTTTAATAGCTTATTTAAAAAAAATCGTAATTTTGTTCAATTGGTCACAATTACACGAAAATGCATATGTCATTTCTGTAATGAATAAATCACTATTAAATAGCCGTCACATTGTGTGCCATCATCAATGATTCAAAACCCAAATCCTCCTGATCCAGACTTGTGCTTTGTCCTTCCCTAGTGGACAGCGGGGGAACGGTCGTGCTGGTGAGTCAGGACGGGATCCAGAGGCCTCCTCTCCGCTTCCCCAAAGGAGGTCACCTGCTGCAGTTCCTCTCCTGCCTGGAAACGGGCCTGCTTCCCCACGGCCAGCTTGACCCCCCGCTCTGGTCCCAGAGGGGAAAGGTCAGGATAGAAGCAGGGCAGACCCACAGAATACAAATTATTCCAATAAAAACAATACAAAACTACTGAGATGCATTGGTAAAAAAAAGAATCCCCATCTTTGCAATATAATCAATAAAACAGGCGTTTGGAATTTTATGGACAGCAGGTTATGACCACCAATGCATTTCATGGTTCATATCAGGTGTTATTGTTAGTGCTACGGGCGTGTTTAGGTTGAATGGTGTGTTTTATTGGCCCCATAAAGAGCATTCGTAGTATCTGCAGGGAAAACAAAACAATCAGAGCCCGCCCGCGCATGTTCTGCCATTAGCGTTGGCGTACACACAGACTCCACACAGATAGCTTTGCAATACTTTGGTGCTTGGTACTTGGTAATCACAACTAATACCCCTTTTCCACTGCACAAAAAAAACGCTAACACCCACTAACATCCTGCTTTTGGCTGCAGTGGGAAAGGACACTTGGCATTCATACCCAGGTCAAATGACTCTGCAGTATCCGTTATACTGTTATGGGCTCCAGCTCCGATCGGCAGCGGTTGAAACACGACACCCGGGTCGACACGCTATTTACTATTAATAAATAAAAATCCAAATGGGAGACAGGGAGAGGGAGCGAGACTGTGAACGTCCTTAGCATCTGTCCCGTGCTGGTGCAGGAGTTTGGCTTTCACTTTGCTTGCTTCAAAGTGGCAACTTGGCATAAGATTCGGAGGGTCTCACAAAACCCCCGTGGTGCAATGAAAGTGATGAAAGATCCCATGAATCGCAATGAAAGATCGGGTGGAGATGCGCCCGGCATCCCACGGCGGGTGGGATCTTTCACGAGCGTATCGGGCGTATATTTACTCATTTATATATTTATTTTTATTGCCTTGTTTATTTATCTCAGGATTTATAATAGGCATGACGAGGTCGGACGGACAGACTACACTCTGCCGGTCTCCCCACTGTGGGCTGTGCCCCGCGGGCATTCCAATGCGACTGGAGACTCCTCCAAGTGCATATGAAAGAATATTTTAAAATATATATAAATTTTTAAAAATAAGATAAAATTGTTGTTGTTTTTTCCCCAATCACACCGGAGACATTGTCCGGCGACACCCAGACAGAGAAGCTATGCCCCTTTTCCGTCACAAACCGTTTGTGACGTCCACCAGGAAAAAAAAAGGCAACCTCGGCTCGCCTCCTGGCAATGGGAACGGCGTCAATCGGCTATTTTTAGCGGTTTACCCACGTTATATACATATATAATTTTGGTGGAAAAGCAGTATAATATGAACAACATATGAACTTTGTTTTTTTTTTGTTTTTTTTTTCATTACAGGGAAAGGTGTTCCCTAAGCTACGGAACAGAGTCGCCCAGGGATCTGGATCGTCCGACTCGGTTTCAGACAAAGAGGACGACGAGGCCACAGACTATGTCTTCCGCATTCTCTTCTCTAACAGCCAATCAGAATTTAGTAAGTGATCTTTGCCATTCAAAAAGTAAAAAAAAGAAAGATTTTGTTCTAATGTGTATCACGCACTGGTCACTGGCAACGCCCTCCTTTTATGAAAATGTCCCTGGTTGTTTATTTATATGTATTGCAGTGACTGTAAGCCACCCTCCCTGCATGACCTCCTCCTTCTCCCTCCGACTGAGGAGAAAGCCCCCGTCCAATGCCGGGGTTCTAGTGATCCCCAAGCAGTCCTGCCGCTGTCCGGAGGAATCCTACTCACCCTCGGGAGACAGCTGTAATACTGCCACACCTTGGCTTGTCCGTCCATCTGTCAGCTCGCCTCGCTTTAATTCTCTTCAGGCACTAAAAATCCCAGCCCCCCTCGCTCTGCCGCTGGCAAGGTTTATTGATGTTTACCCTAATTGAAGGCAATCCCACTTCCCCACACCCACGCTCTTACTGCATTACATTCCAATAATCTCTTTACAGATGGTGGTGGACAATTAGCTGGAAGATAGTGGCAGCTGAAGTAAAAAGGGCTCTTAATCTCTTAGTCTTCCTTGATTTTGCGCTCTTGGTGTAATGTGATTTTGCCCACTATCCATTTCAGATTGCTCAGATGTATTTGTTTATGTGCTTTCTCCTTTCTCTAGCAGAAATCCAGTGTAAACTCTAGATAGCTACCGGTCTTATTTGATCAGTTCATGAAAAGGTTCCCTTCCATCTTGATCATGCTTTAACCGGTAATAATAATTTCGACATGATAACAAGAATAACTGTGTTATATGTGTTTGCACGTGCCGTAGTGAACCCTCCAGACCTGATGGACCAGGGCGCTTCCATGTGGCACCCGACTTTGAGGAAATCCTCCTGTACCTCCTGTTCCCAGGGGAGCCTGTCTGAAGGGGCGCCGCCCAACGGGTGCAACCATGAAAGGTGAGAGATAAACATTTGGGCTTGAGTTTGGTATGTGGTAACTTGGTTTTATCATTATAACTGTACATATATAATTATTATTATTGATTTAGACTAGGGCTGGGCGATTTAGTGTATATCAATATAATATCAATATCGTGATGAGACTAGATATATTAGATAGGATTTTGGTTATCGTAATATTGTGATATAGTTAAATGTTGTCTTTTAAGGCTGCTTTACAATTTTCTGAACTTCATATAATGTTCTAACTGTTTTAATCAAAGCCTCTACCTGCTTGGTTATAATATCCACTTTGCTAATTGTTTCCAGCCCTTATTTAAATACTCAAGTGCTTGGAGCCTGTAGTTATGCTTTGTCCCTATTTAAGATTTATCATACTGAAGGATCTAATGAGGTTCCTGTGAAAAGCGGAGCAGACAGAATATTTTGTCAAAGTGTCTCTATAGACCCCTTCCCACATGGAATCCATAACATTGCTGGATAAAAAATATCCGGCAAAGGCAGTAAGTAGTCATTCACACACTGGCCTCCTTTACGGAGAAGTTCCGTATGGAGTCTGTTCCCACATTAAATTACTGTTATGGATACGCTACTTAATGCTCGTGCGAGAGGCGTCCTACGTAGCACCCTACGTAGCTACGTCTCTACGTAAGCACCGTCACATGTGACGGAAATCTGATGCTTCCATTCGCAACACAGCCTTCTCTGTATTTTCCCTGAAATTACACCAGGTCGTGTGTGGGAGATTTACGGAACGACTTTTACGGAACATCGACAACGGCTCGTGTTCCCACATTACGGCATTGTGGAACACTGCCAGTGCATTTACGCCTTTCAGTGCAAGCGGGAAAGGGGCTTTTGTAAGTGCAGAGTCACTGTGCTCTGTGTTTCACTGCAGGGCACCTCTGAAGCTGCTGTGCGACAACATGAAGAACCAGATCATCTCTCGGGCGTTTTATGGCTGTACGTGAACGCAATTCCCTCTACTCCTTGTCTGCAGACTTGTCCAGCAACTATTCGCCCTGCAAAAAAGATTATATGAAAACCTATATATGACTAACCTATTTACTCTTATTAATGTGAAATCGTTCCATTCAAGCGTTCCATTGTACTTTCTATGTAGCAATCAGAGAATCAAGTATCCCACTGAGCCGTGTAATAATTATTCTTATTCAATAGGAGAAAAAGTGTGGCTGAATAAACAATTTGCTAACAATTCACATTTTGACCTTTGTTGACCATGTCTCTGCAAACCAATCAAACGGAAAAAAATTAAAAAAACAAAATAAAATAAAATAAAATAAAATAAATTGAATAATAAAATAATTTCATGATAAATAATGTTTGTGTCGGCAAACAGGGCTGGCGTACTGCCGCCACCTGTCCACCGTGCGCACGCACCTCTCCGCCCTGGTCAACCACACCATCGTGGAGCCGGACGTGCCATGCACCGCCTGCAGCGGCCTCACCCCCGTGGTGTGGAAGACCTTCCTGCAGGACCGCACGGTAAGCCACCACAAGTTCACCACCACACCGTCACCATCACAACAACGCCACGCACGCTCAGAATAACCTCCTGACGATACACACACACACATCCTTCCACCCCATTCTCCTTGTCTCTCTCACCTCCATCTCTCTCTCATCTCTATTCATCCTCTGCTAATGATGTACAGTAGTTCACACCATTAGTCACAAAACAATATGCACAAAGTGTGACTACTTCTAGTAGACACACTTCTACTAGCCTTTCCCCATATTTTTACTCAAAATAATTGGTTATAATTGGCTATTTCATTGAAGAACCTTTGAGACCTGTGAAAACCTTCACTCAGCCTGTAAACACATGTGTGTGCTTGTATGTACAGTTCCATATTTCCTGTCACCTGCCATCTAATCTTTGTCTGCTTCAGTAGTTTAGGAAATTCAGTTCTGAGTGATAAAAAAAGCTTCCAATAACGTTTTTAACTTAACTTAGGTGTGTGTTTCATACAAGTATACTTAATTCTATGTATTGTAAGATGCCCGTTTCTTTTCTCCCACAGGCCCTGGAGGAGAAGGAGCTGCTACGTCTGGTCTACTTTGGGGGAGTCGACCCCTCGCTGCGACGGGAGGTGTGGCCCTTTCTCCTGGGCCACTACCAGTTTGGAATGTCTGAAGTTGAGAGGAAGGGGGTTTGTACCATTTCATTTTACTCTCCCAACTGTCCCACATTTTTTTTTGTCCACCTGACTCCTCACTACTTACCTCGGGTCCCTGAATCTCTCCCCCCAGGTGGACGACCAGGTGAGGGCGGGTTACGAACTGACCATGAGTGAGTGGCTCGGCTGTGAGGCCGTTGTTCGGCAGCGGGAAAAGGAGCAGCACGCTGCGGCCCTAGCCAAGTGCTCTTCAGGGGTCAGTGTGGACAGCACCTCCCAAAAAATGATACACCGGGACTCAACTGTGAGCACTGAGGTATGAACAAGGATCACTTAGTGTAGTGCTAATCTGAAGCCTCACTTTGTTACCTAGCAAGAAGTGGGTGGCACGTGTACAGCTGGGTTTCTTCAAGGTGCTGGTGGAGGTAATGCACACTCAAAAGTAAAGACTGGATACTTTGCTTTCTTCATAAGTTTATTTGTTATGCAAGTAAAACAACTCATGTTTTCATTCTAGTTTAGTTAATTGTAAGACTAGGCTCAGAAAGTTGTCAACAGCCAATATAAATTATACAGCAATATTTCTTTCAAGTATTGTTTTGATTGAATCCTCTCTTGTCTCCCAATGCCAGTCCTCCCAGAGCTGCAGCTCAGACCAACAGAGTCTGGCTCGTCTGCAGAGCGACTCCAGCAGCAGCACTCAGGTATCACCAGCTCTCCACATAATGCAACACACAAATCAGATAATGGCAAAATCTCACTGCAGTTATGTTGTTTGACATAACAGCAAGGTTCATGTTAACATTATGCTAATATTTTACAAAATGTCACAAGCTGTTACCGACTGAGAACTTTATGGGAGACATTTTCCTTCTTTCTTTCTTCTTCTTTTCTTGTACATTCTATATTTACTTTTTTTGAACCAACATTCCTCACCCTTGCACTCTCTCCCGCTAGTTCTTCATGTCCTCTCATTCCTTCCCCTGGAGTAGCCTGCTTCCCTTTGGCTTGTCTTTTCAGGTCTTTGAGTCTGTGGAGGAGGTGGACCAGATCGAGACAGAGCCAAAGACTGAAGAGGCCAAACAAGTGCCTAAGGTGGCCAACGGAGCGGCCCAGAACGGCACTAGCTCTCCCGACTCTGGACATCCCTCCTCGCGCAACTTCTCCGTCACATCCGGCCTATCAGACGGCTCGCTCAGCACGGAGGACAGCTCTGCTCCTGACACGACCCCCAAAGCCACCGCTGCCTCGGAAGTGGCCAAAACACAGGAGGACGCCAAGGAGTTTAAAGGGAAGACAATCCAAGAGGAAGAAGAAGAAGAAGGGCAGGTGAAGGCCTGCAATGACGCGAGTCGGCCACTCAAAGCAAAGGCCGCTGCAGCGAAACACGAGGACGCGAAACAAATGAAAGTTTCGCAGCTCAAGTGTGAGATTTCCAAATCAGAGTCAGGGAAACCTGAAAAAGAAGTGCCTCAAGAGATGAATGTAATGGCATCAGCAATTGCAGAATCAAAAGAGCGGATGAGACTTGTTGAATCTCCTAGTCTCAAAAAGGAGGTGGAGCCTTTATCCCAGGAGGAGACATCAAAGGCAGAGGGAACTTTAGATACAAGTCTGAGAAAAGCAGAAAGCAAAAGAGATGCTGTGCCAAATCAAACGGAAATTTTGAAACTGAAAAGACCTGAAGAAACAAAGAAGAGCTGGACACCAAAGGATGGTTTATTATTGAAGGAAGATATCAAGTTGGAAGTAGAAGCGAACAAGGAGAGGGAGGACGTAGAGGTCCCTGCAGCGGAGATGAATGTCCCCGTCACCGCAGACACCTGTCTCACTAGAGCAGCAGAGGCTCATCGCGCCTCCCAAAACACAGAGGCTCGAGACCCAACCGAGTCTGACGAGTCTCCATCCGCCATAGAGATGGAGGAGATCCCTAAAGCCAAAGTCACCTTGGTGCCTTGGGACCGGAAGGACCAATGTGAAGCCTCCTCTTCCTCTGAGGACTCGGCCCCTCAGCTGGACCTCAGGACGGGAGAGGTTCAGGGGAAAGGAAGCCCAGAGGGAACAGAGTCCATCCTGTCCGAGGAACCAGAGATGGAGAGCCTCTACCCACACTTTGACTCCATGGCCGTCTCTGAAGACGGCAAGAACGAAGCCTCCTCCCGAGGCTCAGCTGGACCGATCTACTCTGTACGTGCACATTTGTATTTTTTGGAAGAATTATTTTTGAAGTGAAAGTCCACATTGTGATTGTCCTAATTTTTGTATTTGTATTGTATGTATGTATTGCAGCAAGAGCTTTTGGACTTGTACACACTGAATCTGCACCGCATCGACAAGGATGTGCAGCGGTGCGATAGAAACTACTGGTACTTCACCCCCGCTAACCTGGAGAAACTGCGCAACATCATGTGCAGGTAAACATATGACTAAGAACTAATGAATGACTCTTACCATTACTTTGTCCCAAATTTTAACAATAATATAGAAATTCCTGACAAATTTCCCACAAATACATATCTTAAAATTTTTGAATCACCATTTCCAGTTATATCTGGCGGCACCTGGAGATTGGTTATGTGCAGGGCATGTGCGACCTGTTGGCTCCGCTCCTTGTCATTCTGGACGATGGTGAGTCAGTGCTGAGTCAGTGCGATGCATTTTGTTTGCCACTTTACTTATTATTGCTGTTGAAGTTTATATTTTCAGCTTGACATCTCCATCTCCATTGTTTCCATTGTGTTTTCCTTTAGAGGCCATGGCTTTTAGCTGTTTCACTGAGCTCATGAAGAGAATGAATCAGAACTTTCCACATGGAGGAGCCATGGACACACACTTTGCAAATATGCGTTCTCTGATTCAGGTGTCAAACCATTTTTCCCACTTAACATGCTGTTCTTTATTTCCATTACTCCGACAAACCAATTTAAGGTGTCTTACCTCACAATAACTCCCCAAATCTCCCCTCCTGCAGATTCTTGATTCAGAGCTCTTTGAGCTGATGCACCAGAACGGAGACTACACCCATTTCTACTTCTGCTACCGCTGGTTTCTGCTGGACTTCAAACGAGGTACAGTGATGGCCAATGATGAATTCTGCCATTACTGGACTCTGCATTTGATTAAATGCCAGACATTTTGATGGCTTGCTTCCAGTGATACATATAGCCATTTCGTTCATCATGGTGGTGATAATAAAATAAAACACCTCTGGAATTTCTCCAGGGAAAAAATGCCTCAAATTACAAATGCAGAAATGTTATGGAATGAATTCAGAGGCTCCTCTCAGGAAATCCCTACATACATTTTTTACCTGGTTAGGCTCACTCATGTTATCCCTCCAACTGAATACTGAGCTTCAGACAAACTCAGATTCCAAGTTTCAGTTTCAGTGGTGACATGTTCTGACTTCTTCTCTTTGTGTTGTTGTTCAGAGCTTGTATATGACGATGTGTTTTCGGTGTGGGAGACCATCTGGGCTGCCAAATATGCCTCCTCTGGTCACTTTGTTCTGTTCATCGCCCTGGCACTCGTCGAGATATACAGAGACATCATTCTGGAGAACAATATGGACTTCACGGACATCATTAAGTTCTTCAACGGTACGTTTTACAGCAATACCTAGGTAGTTTAACCAAGGCCTTGAGATGCCTTATTCAAACTTATTCAAAATATGAACATTTGTAAAGAGACAATCGAACAATCCAGAAGAATTTATTTAATTGCAGTGTACAATTACTATGTTCAGAATCAGTTTATTCGTCAGGAATTTGTCATGGTGAGGATTGGTGCTTTTCTACTGATGATTAGCATTTTAAAAAGCTTAACAGTCTGTAAAAAAATAAAAAATATCAATAAAATAATAATGAAATAACGTACAATAAGAATCGTCATAAAAAATCCCAAATATAGACAAATAGATGAAAAATACAATACAGAAGTAGTCAAATATATAAATATACAGAATATACAAATGTGACAGGATAAGTTATCTGGTATATAGCATCAATAGTATCAATTATAATTATAAATTATTGCTATGCATTTACTAACGGTATTAAACTGTTCAATTTAGATCTCGGGTAAGAATTATTAAAATTTTTGTGTTGATTGTTATACAAACATTATTCTTACAATGGAAATTGATGTTGTATTTTGGTTTCAGAAATGGCGGAGCATCACAATATAAAGCAGATTCTCACGCTGGCCAGAGACCTGGTGTGCAAGGTGCAGATGCTCATAGAGAACAAGTGATTTTTGCTCCTTTCTCCTCTTTTCTCTGGTCACCAAGATATGTGTTACTATCTGTAGCGGCACACACGCACACACACACACACACGCACACACACAATCTCACTTACTGCAGCTCACACACACACACACACACACACACACACACACACATAGTCTTTAAAGTAAATTTGCTGCTATGGATCCTCAGTTTGCTTCCATCTTATCTACTGAAACGTGTGTGTTGTCAGCCGGTGTGTGAAGATGCGATGCCTCATAACTGTCGGTGATCATCGGTTCCGCTTCCAAATTTTATGAAAATGTTTGTAAATGCTTCAAAATATTTTTGTCAGAAAAAATGTTAAATCTGTTCAGTGTCAATGTTTACCTGGGTCAACTGGATTGTATATTTTAAGATAATAATGATAGTTTTAGTTGCACATTTCAAACCAAATTGCCACTTGAGGGGAAATTAGTCCACTTTATTTATGAATGAAAAGGTAATGAGATAAAGTTTAATGATAGTATATTTTAACTTTTTAAATAAACATTGAATATAAAACTAAAAAAATCTGCAGATTATGCCCACTTTTTAGGTGACAAGATCAAGGCTTATAGACATTGCTAAAATTATTCAGCAGCATATTTTAGAAATCTTTGCATCATTAAAAGTAGTTCAAGTGAAATAACTATTTTTGCTTCAGCAGATAAAACACCAGAGCAGTGATTTATTATCAGACAGTGTTTTTATCATGTCCCATAAACAACCTTGCCAACCGAATAGTGTGTATGTATATGTTGTGTGTGAACTGTACTGTAAGAGGTTAAATTATTTTACAAATGTACTATATTTATGACACATAGAAACTTAACGGATATTCAAGTGACTTACAGTTCTCTGGAAGGAAAAAGCAACAAGCCTGGCCGTGCTTTTATTTATTTTGTTCATTATGTGAACCATTGTATAATTTGTACATTCCATTGTTTACCCATCAATTTAACTATTCCCCCGTGTTGTCTTTCTGAATTTCTTAGACTTCTATTATTCACATTCCCGTATTATTCTCTTTTTTTTTAGCTCAATGACTAAAATTTCTAAAATCCTATTATTCTTTGGTGTGAAAGCGTTCTAGAAAGAAGTGAAAGATAAAGATAATAAAGATAATTAAGATAATATGGCTTGTAAGATAATATGGAATGTTGCTGCTAATTTAAGGCGAACTGACTTAAATGAATTGCTAATGAAAGCCTGATGCCATGAGGGCTCACAGTATATAATACCAGAGTGATTCAGAACGGCACAACCATATCGATACATATTTATAATGTATGAATCATCTTGACGATGCTTCTCTGACTCCTGTTGTTAAAATGCAAATCTGTAAATGGCTTCCCCTGGTCCTTACCTTACTCTCAGACCAGATGAACGTCTAAACTTCGCACAAAAGCCTACGTGTATTATCTAAAGTCCTAAATATTACAGATACAATTTGCAATTCCAGTATAATTTTTTTTCTACATGTTTGTCATCCATCATATACAACTTGACTCATTTCAGTGTTGTTTAATGAATGTGGTCAGATAAATTGCAGTTAATATTGGTGATTCCTTCTCAATGAAAACTGCTGTATCAGACAATGCTATAGTTTCTTTTGTATCATGAAATTATTTGCTGAAGTTCATGTATTTATTTATGTATGTATTTATTCATTCATTCGTTCGTTCATTCGTTCATTCATTCAAATGCTGTTTAGTTTGTAGAACCAATACGCTTGAGATTTTGTGGTCAGTTATTAAATGTTTATTGTAAAAAAACAAAAAGAAATTACATATAGATGACCTATATATTAAATGGTATATGTTTTTATAATAAAAATTGGCCATTCTCTTTTTTTTCAAGAAGGTTTTCTAATGGACACACTGCACACTAGTGGGTTTACCCTCGTTGTAAGAGGCTCAAATTATTTTCTCCAAAGTTTGCCGTCTTCTGATCCATTCGTTTTTTCTCAATAACTTGAGGTGATGGGGATGTTGTTTTAACCTGAGGGAGCTTTTCTTTTTTTTTTGTGAATGTTCATCCGTGTCAACAGTTTACCAACCAAAACAAGTCGCGACGCCGCTTTATCAAATTCTCCGCGGTTGTGTGCCCAATCAGTGTGTTCTTGACAGACCCCACCACCAACAAAAGTGCCAGCTAATTAAAGCATCAAATATGGGATTTATTTTTTATTAATACATTTTACAGATTACCACTTTAACAACACCAATTTTGTACTAATTGCATGTGATCTACAGTGAGTGGTACTGGTAGTAAATATAATGCTAAGACTTATTGTCTATTCATATGTAATCTATTTTTATAACCCTGAGATGCTGTAACTGATGCAGATCTGGTCATTATTTTAGGTAGAGGCATCAACCAAACTCATATCCGGCAGGATTCATAGGAGAGAGAAGAAGAAGGAAGAATGAAGAATGATTTATTAATCACACATTTACCACACACATGCAGAGGGTGACACACACACACACACACATGCAGGAGTGGTGAACGATGAGATACAGTCTCTGAATTTATCCCATCCTGGCCGTCCTTCCTCCAGGGGCAGCCAGGAGCAGTGGGCCAGAAAATGGTAATAATATGGTAATACCATTTTATATCATAATAATATGCAGATGCATTCTTTCTCCCACCACTCAACCTGGTATAAGGCAAAATACAAAATGCATTTATGCAAATCATTGGTTTCCCTGTCGGTGTAAGTTAAGTATAATAATTTGCGCTTTAAACCAGAAATGTGTAGAATTTAGCAGCATCTAGTGGTGAGGTTGCAGATTACAACCAACTGAATTCCCCTCTGTGTAGGAGAATCTAGGGTGGCCCCAAAACCCTCTCTAGAGCCACCGTTTGGTTTGTCTGTTCTGGGCTACTGTAGAAACATGGCGGCCTCCGTGGAAGGAGCTCCAGCCCCCATGGACATATAAACGTATCAACATATCTTTCTAAGGAAACGAAAACACAACGATTCTTATTTTCATGGATACGATAAAACGATAAAACGATAAAAACATACTGATGAATATTATATTCCATTTCTGCCAAGTCTGTTCCACTAGATGCCACTAAATCTTACACTGCACCTTTAATGACGCACATTAAAAAAAGCATTTTATGTTTTGGAAGAATAACTGTTCTCTCTGGTTGATGATGATGATGATGACGATGATCTCTTTTTGGAGTCACACTCTCCTTTATTTGGAAGGCAGTGGTTATAGTTATTTTAACAGTACTTTTAAACAAATCGACTTCAATTAAAAGCAAAGTTAGAATAACGTCTCACTCATACATGAGCAAATATGATGATTTATTTATTTAAGTATTTATAAGTTGTGCTGTTTGTGCTACTACGTAGTTGTTGCTTGCCCTGCCACAAGAATTTCATTGTCCAGAATGACCTTGTGTTGTACTGTACATTTGACAATAAAACACTTTGAACTTTGAAGTATTTATAAGTATTTGTAAGTAAGTTATTTTTGATTTCTGACTTGAGCTTTACTCAGGCACAATATTTTGGCGAGTTAAAGATTCTTCCACATTCCACATTAATACATGGTTACTTTATGTTTGCTTCCATAGCTTTGGCAACAATTATGTAAGAAAAAAAATTGTTACGCCCGAACAGGGACTTGAACCCTGGACCCTCAGATTAAAAGTCTGATGCTCTACCGACTGAGCTATCCGGGCGCTCTACAAGCTGCGGACGTGCAACAGGTAATAAACAGCACTGACCGGACGTCACGTTCTTTCACTGTCTCTATGCTGCGTTCCGAGGAACTCGGAAATCGGTCATCCCGTGATCGAAGTTAGACGTGTTTTCTAATAATTACGAAAACAAATACATATCCAAACATACTAAGGGAACTTTGTCCGCCGCTAACCGCCACGTTGCTGCGCTGTGACGTCGGGTCTATTATCTCGACTTGGAATCCCGATTTAAATGGACGCTCCTTCAAAAAACAAAAATTTCCCCCGCGGATTTCTCCGAGTTCTCTCGTCGATGCAATGCAGCGTTCAGTCGTTAGCTAGTAGCTTGCGCGTGTTCGCTCCGTCCTCTGGCCACGACGCCCTATGTTGTTGGGAGTAGTCGTAGCAGTCCGACCGCAGCTGAAGATGCTTGCGACCTGGGCACAAAAATTCCACCGAGCCCCCGCTAACGCGATAAGGCCCGCGCTGTACAGAAAGGACAGCGTTCCACCGACAAACGCGAGGACCTTCACGCACGCAAGCGGTCTACGCGGCTCTGATAAGCGCAACCCCACGGTAAGTGACTCGGTTGGCAGCTTGTTTTACACCCAACGGCGAATTAACTCCACGAACCCTGGTGTGTGTGTGTGTATACACTGTATGTCTCCTTCCAGATTCCAAAACATCCAACATGGGAACCAGTGCCGCAAGTCGACCTCCCCTCGGTGAATACATCACGAATACATCACCTGTTTATGTTTAGCAATGCTGCTGAGGCTGTGAAAATGAACTATTAATCCAAACTAAAAAAGCATCAGGTAATTTCTTTAAAATCACCACATTCAGTTATTATCTGAATGTGTGTTATTATTCTAGGTGCACCTGGATGAATTGCAGTGTACTTGGGGCCTCTTAAGATATTAAGTCAATCTGTAGAGAATGTGACGTTTGACGGTTGCTATGGACTCCGGTCGCCATTTTAAGAGGATCGCTTCCATTAAGTTGCATAGAGAAATAGCTGAAATATACAAAATGTACAAAAATGGAGAAAGGAAGGGAGCAACCGGAGGGTCGAGGGTTTCACACAAGATGGTTGCAAGATTTCCTGTGGCAGTTTGTCTCCCAACAACACTACCAAGGCGTCTTTTAACTCAAAGGTTCGCCGACCGACATTCGCGGTCAACGTGAGTGATCCTCCCAATATGGCGGCTCGCTCCAGCAGTGTAGCGTCAACTTCACGTTCTCTATAGGGCGAAACAAACACTTTGTAGTTATAGCGGAGACCCACGTGAAGTCTCCTTTTTGACCGGTCTGACCTGCAACCTAAAATGAGTTTGACACCCTTGGACTAGAGAATAGAAGGGAGCCTACTATAGAATTAGTCTCGAGTGGAAAACATCAACCAAATATTGAAAAACTTTCATCAGTAAAACTACATTCTTATTTTTTCCTCCTGCATTAAAGCCTACCCAGATCCCCGCTGACCTGGTGGACAAACTTGAGAGACTGGCCCTGGTGGATTTCCGCACCAAAGAGGGACTGACGTGTTTGGAGAAAGCCATACAATTTGCAGATCAGCTTCACGTTGTCGATACCAGTGGAGTCGAGCCGATGGACTCGGTTCTGGAAGACGGGTACGGGGCAGAGGGAGCGGGGGCAGCGTCCAGATTGTTATGGTTGTCCAGTTAAAAATAATTAAGAAATGTGTGATCGTGGTGTTCCAGAAGGTAAATTAATAAAACGGATTGCCATTAGCCGGTGTTTTCCCATAAATACATAATACTTTTTTTCAGGTCGCTGTACTTGAGGGATGATGCTGTGACGGAAGGCAACTGTGCAGAGGAGCTGCTTCAGCTTTCAAAAAGTACAGTTGAAGAGTACTTTGCGGCACCTCCAGGTAAGAAAACATTGTTTTGTTTCTAGAATGTAGCAGGTAGCGATAGTTTCTCACAATGAATGTCTTGGTCTTGGCCCTTTTTTTGTTATAATTCCAAGTGTGTCAAGGAACAATGACGATGATAATGTGATGGGGAAAATAGAAGTTGCACAAATGAAATGGAAGCATTTGTTCAGGCTTTTTGTGCAATGAAGTGTACTTCTCACACTTGTTTTAATGAAGGTTTT
>OMKR01004049.1:6313-22011 GCA_900302355.1 Cyttopsis rosea
CCCTCCCCAAAGTTCCCCAAAGGACACCGATTGATCCAGTTATCTGAAAACCAGGGGTAATAATTTTTCAAATGGACGCATTCCAAACTGATGTGTGTGAAACAACCTGAATTTATCTATCAGGCTATCAGCAGTCAGAATGCCTCGCTTGGATGACCGATGCTTGCTGATGGATAAACCTTTCCCTTACTATCTAACAGATTTGAAATGTATTTTGTGAAACATAACTAAATTAATTCTTAACGCATTATGGTATGACAATAAAAATAATTTAACAGCTTTTGCACTTCAAACTGAAATAAGCTTTAAAAAAGCTTATTATGGAAAAAAAAACTGTTTCTTTGGTAAACCCATCTCAACAACACGCAGAATGGAAATGTATTGCTTGTAGAAGCAATTATGCTTTTTACTGTTTATCACAGCTGCATCAAGGGACAAGCCAGGGCCTTGATGAGCAAAGCAGACAGAAAATCGAGGGAGGAAGTGTGATAGAAATGTGAAGGCCTCCTGTTTTCTCATGCCCTGCATGTGGTTTCCAAGCCGTCAACAATCTGTGGGAGATGGTTTTAGAATGTGGGTAGAGATGTATGGATGTGACCACCAGCAGTGGTCACATGGATACAGCAGTGGTTGCAGTAGCGGTTGCAGATCACCATCGACGTAGCTGGCAGGGAAAGGAGAATAAGAAATGAGGGTATGCTGGTTCTTTTGGGAAGCTCCATTGTAAGTTCAGAGTTAATATGGTAACTGGATATTCAGGTAAATAGAGGTAAATAGAGATGGCACTGAGGCGACAGGGATCATGAAGGGTTTTCTTTTGGGGCCCACCTTTTTGAGGTGTGTGTGTGTGTGTGTGTGTGTGTGTGCGCACGCGCGCAGAGGCACTGTAGAGGAAAGCAATATGATCCTTTGAGGATTCGAGGGGCCCACACACAAGTTCTGGAGAGATGTGCCAGTGAAATCCAAGATGGCCAGTTGTAGAGCAATTAGGGATGGTTTGCTCAGGCTTTTCTTATTTTGTATTTTGGATGTTGTTCTTTTTTTAATTTTCACCGTGTGCCGTCTCTCCACATCTGGTGTCTGCGGGCTTCTCTTTGGACACACATCCAAATTAGCGGTCTGTAGTTGGTGATTGTAGAAATGTTTGGTATACGTGTGGTCATTTTTTACCCCTCTTTTAAGAGTGACAACATTTTGCCAGTACTAAACCATTGCAATAGTTTGTGTAAGTAATTTCCATATACCGCATACTACGCTAATCAGTGTACGAATTATCTTGCTTTCCCTTCTTAGATGGGAGAGATTTAGCGGCTTTAAGCACATTTTAATCTATATACTCACATATTTGCTTGCTAGGGAGGAAAATCAAGTGGTGTGTGCATATTTTTCAAGTTACTACATGCCCATCACTCCTTGATGTGAGTTTTTAAAGTGATGATCCCCTGGGGGTAAAAAATGACTGCTTCTTTTTTTGGCTTGGCTTTTCTTTTTCTTTTTTTAAGTAATGTTGCCCCAATCACATGATTGTATCACTGTAAGATTAACAGAAGTGACCTATTGTTGGTATGTTGCAGTTTTAGTTTAGGTCATTGGATTTTTATAAGTTGTTTAATTTATGGCCTGTAGATTGTAGGATTATCTGGAATTTGTAAATTGAAAGTTGTAAAAACAAAAGCTTAAAACCTTTAACTATGTTTCTACAGTGTTTGACGTTGCGTTTCAATGTTTCCACAGTGACCTCAGCATGAACAACATCACTGAACTGCCGGCATATGTTTTCAAAAACTTCCCCTACCTTGAAGAACTGTAAGTAGACAACTTTCTTTGTATTAATATACACTTGGTATCTGTACTTGTGAGAAACGAGATGAGTTTTAAGTTTTAAGAAGTGTAGAATAAAGTATCATTAAAATCATTCAGTCCCTTAATATACAAGGACTAGACAATATTATCATTTATTGTCTTTTGGCAGTATCTTATCAGTATGACAAGATATTGTGATGCAAAATGTTGTCTAGATAAGCGATGGGGGAAATAATGGGGTCTAAAGTTCCTCACAATGACGTCTGAAATGATATTATTTATTTTCTGAAGAAACTAGAGTTTTAGTCTGATATGCTTATTGCTTAATGTGGTAATTTATTTAATATGCTATTTATAATTCATAAGCAGATACAGTGATGTATATGTAAAATTCCTTATGGTTATAGTGATAATAAATTCAGCCCAGTCCTAGGGGCAGTTGTAAAAGCACATGATCAAAAGGGCAGCTGCAATCAGAATACATTTTGTTCTGGACGTATTTTGTTTTTTTTTTTGTATACGGGATTACGAGACCTTTTTAGCTCTGGGACTTTGTTCGTGGCCATATCTAATCTCTTCTGAGTGTTTGTTATTTCTTTACTCTTTAAATACCCCTCTGTCTGGCTCAGAGCTGGAAGTCCCAGATAACAATCTGTCTACCTGATATCAGGTAACGTGCAGTCAAAGTGCAAAATGACAAGCGAGTGAAAAGGAGTCTAGCAAAGGGGTGCTCGAACCTTTTCTGGAGGTCCAGAACTGAAACTTAATGGTGGACTGTGGCTCAGCAAACGCTGAATTGTAAACTAGATACAAAATGGTGCAAATGGGACTGGAGAGACAAAAATTGTGATGAGCCTACAACCTGTGATGCCAAACTCTTATTTCAGTACAGAAAAATACTTAATAAAGATATAATAGGGCATTCATGTCCCAAATGACAAGCACAAGCAAGGGATTGATTATTATTATTATTATTTTTTTATAAATGTGTATTTGACTGTATTGGTAAAACATTTTAGGTTCTCAAAATCATCAGAGAGCAGCATTTGCACAAAACAGTATAAATATCCTATGATTATTATTAGGATATTTTGTCTTTATTTATTTTGTCTAAAAGCTCTGGCAGATTCTAGCGCTTCTCGCTCCACTTGTCTCAGTGGTCGTTTTTATAAGATCACTTTGTGTCCTTCAATCAGACCGTTCTGTGCCCCCCTTTTTTCCCAAACACTACTTAAATGTGCTTTGTTGAAGGGCAATTTACTTTTCAGCACATTGTTTAGAGGAATTCAAGGCAGGAAGGAAGAGGGCAAAACAATGGTTTCCATGGCAACACAGCTTAGAAAGGGGGGGGGGCGCTCCTCTCCCAGTCTTGCCGCTCCTCCTTTCTTTACATTACCTTTTTACCGCTGTGCAAAGGGCAAGGCGCCTCAGGAGTGCACGCTGGAGTTTCATGTTGGTTTTAAATACAGTGAAGCTCGTGCTCCAAGTTAGACACATGCTTGGATCGTTGGAAAAGCAGCGACCGTCATTTTGGTGGCGGCGGTGAAGAAAGCCCTTTGATTGACACGCACCCTGAGTTTATTCTGTGCTTGTTTAACCTTTTTCCAGGGAACAAATCAGCAGGCTTGTAGCTTTAGGGCTGCAACGGGGTCGGCGAACAAGAGCGCCCGAGTGTAAACAGAGAGAAGAGAATTAGAAAGAGGAATGGAAGAAAAGACAGAGGGACATACCCAAACAGGACAGAAAAGGAGAGAAGGAATAAACATTCTCTCCCTAATAGTCACGCAACCCTCCTTCATTTTTTTCCCCCTATACTGCCTAAGGCATAACACAGCCCAGCAGTCATGATGACAGTTATGCTCTGCCTTCCTCTCTAGTATCTTTATATCCACTAAAGTCACTTGTGTTGGATTTTATCTCAGGAAGGTTGAATGACTTGCAGTTTGCTTTTCTCTAGCCAAGCTGCATGTTTTGGAATCTGTTAGCTTCTTGTTAATATTATTATTTTCTTTCCCAGCCGCTTCTAATGATAAACTTATGAGTCCGTCAGAAAAAAGTTTTTTGTTTTCATTTTGCAAACTGACCCTGCTTGCGTCTTCGTGAGGCAGCCTACGATAAAATTCAGTCATTAATCTTCGAGAGGATCTTCTCTCAAAGGTCTCTCAGTGGAACATTTTCCACTTTTTATTCTTGTGCTTTCACTGTCAAGTTGAAATTAAAATGAGAGACATGAGGCTTATCCCTCATGATAAAGATGTTATATTAAGATAATATATTTTGCATCTTTGGATGTTTTACTCTGCGTCTGTGTGCACATAACAAATTTAAAAGTTTCTCAAATAGAACATTAAATTAGATTTTTCATTGTTAGACTAATATTTTTATGTGTGTTTATTTATTGTTAAAGCTTTGCTGCAAGCAGACCTCTTGAATTTCTTTGTAAAAAAAAAAAAAAAATGGTAGACTTGTGGGAGCGGTGTCTACGGAAGAATTTTCCTTACAAAACACTTTGCACATTCTTCTGTCTTCATTGAAGCCCAGAGGGAGATTTTCAGAATTCACTGAAAGAAAGTAAAAGACATTGACAGCATGTGTTGTGAAACTTGACGAATATCTGAGCAATTTTTGTTGTCAACCAGGTTTGGGTTTTGTAGTTAATGGCTTGAGACGTTGCTTAGCTTTAGCTGTTGTTATGACATTTTGTTCTTTATCTTTCAAATGGCTCTATTATATTGAATTGGTCACATCCGAAGAAACCACAGACGCTAAGAAAAATGAATCATACTGTAGGTAGCAGACCAGATGTCATTTTGGACATGTAGCTGGAAATATATTTACTTGTGTTGAAATCTGACTGCAGTTTGAAGTCTGAGCTTTTGAAATGCATTGACAAATGCTATCGCGCAACAGCTTGACAAATTGCAAGACACATAGGCGGTTTCATTGCTTAGATGGTTTGGTGGTAAATTATGTACATGTGGAATCCATCACTAGAAGGGAGTCGCTGGGTTTGTCCCATATCCAAGTGACTCAGAGACAGCTTTTTAGCAAAACGTGTAAACATTCCAAATCCTAATTTGACAATTGTGGTCAGCCACAACAAATGAAAGTTTGCGAAAAGGGCCTGGGATTGGACGGAGTCTACAACCACGGTCTGTATTTGGAGTAGTTGATCTGGGTTTTGCTCTTGTCAGAATCCTCTGATGATAAATCAACAGCACTCCATGGTTCTGGCAACGTGTGGGTTACTGGGACCCTGTTCAGCTTGGCAAAGCATTTACCACATTGCAGTTTTCATAACCCATGACCTTCCCAACCTAGTCTTTGACTTGGGCTCTTTTCAAAATGTTGACATGTATGATTCTCAAAATGAATAGCATAGAATAGACTTTCTGACTTTCTGTTGTCCTCTACAAAGTTTGGGGATGTATTTTGCATGAAAAAGTCTTGGAATATGATATTATAACTTGAACTTTAAATAACTTAATTGTATGCTCATTTAAGATTATAATTCATTCAAAACCTTATACTTTAGGGACGTATGGGTTACATGGTTCCCTATCGCAGGGACTGCAATCTATTACTCATAGGAATGATCATCAGATTGTGTAATCCAATCAAAAGCTCTTCCGGGCGAGCTCCAGCCTGTCCTCGGCCTCGCACATCGGACCCATGGGTCCGCGAGTCGAACGGGCGGCGCCTGACGAGCACGCGCCAGACCGACTATGCGATGCGCCGGCACGTCCATGGAACGCCCGGGTTCAGCGCAGACGGACCCGCAGAGCAAGCGTGTCTACGGCCAGAAAGCAAACGCTCACAGTAAGAAACAACAATCAGACAGTTTGCCCACCTCGGTGCCCAAACGTCTGTGTTGTGAATCACATGCCCCATGTCCACTCTTGGAGAAAGCGCAGTGGGCTCCTGTTATAAACACCGGCCCGTCGTACGCCAATCTCCACAGTACCACAAAGCACCGTTTCAGTCCAATCACATATTAGACAAAAAAACATGTGGAACTCATGAAGCAATAATTGACCGTGAGCGGGCATGTGCCCAACCCATCGCGTGCACATCAAACCCGGGGGTACGCGAGTCAGAACGGGCGGGCCCCCGACTAGCACACTCCCGGCCGACTGTGTGCTGTGCCGGCGCATCAACGGGACGCCCAGGCTCGAAGCGCGTGCGCATCGGACATGCGCAAACGGGCATGCGATCGATCCGGTGTGCGCCCTGCCAGCACTGTTTCAATGTGCAGCGGCATGCCTCGTGCGCACAACGAGCCGGTTAGTTCAGAGAACCTTCACCGAGGGCAAAGTCATCCAGGTCCCCCGTCCCCCGCCCACGTTCAGGGGAAAGATCTTATCAGTGGTCCCGGATGGCCAGACAGAGGTTCTCGCGAGCGAACTCTCTGCTAGAAAAGGGGCCGGTCCAACTTGTCCCAGAAGAGAGGGAGGAGCTGGGACGCTACAGCAGAAACTTTGTGATCCCAAAGAAGGATGGGAATTTTTGCCAGATCCTAGATCGACGAATTCTGATTAAGCATCTGATTAAAATGAGGTTCCAGATGTTGACCACGCATCAGATGGTGAATTTTATTCAACCAAGCGAGAAGCTTCGTCTGAAAGATGCATATTTTCCCACTCCCATTCAACCCCGGTACAGGAAGTACCAATGTTTTGCTTTCCAAGGGAGAGCATACGAGTTCCTCACGTTCCCATTCCGCCTCTCCCTGGCCCCACAGGTATTCACGAAATGCGTAGAGCCGGCAATAGTGCCGCTATGCCAGCAGGGTGTGAGAGTGTACAACTATCTGGACGACTGGCTTCTTTGCAGCCATTCTCGAGAGGGAGCCAGACAAGTGGCCCTTTCTCACCTGTGGAGTCTGGGCTTCGCCGTCAATATGGAGAAAAGTGTATTGATCCTGAGCCAACATACCCCGTTTCTAGGCAGGGAGTTGGACTCGGTCTCAATGATGGTCCGCCTGTTCCCGGCCAGAACTCAGGCCATCAGGTCGTGTGTGCCACAGTTCAGACCTGGACGGTGCGGAGGAGTGCGCGGTTCCCTTGTGCCGGAACCGTGCTGGGGAGCGTATCATTCCACTCCACCCTCACCACGGACGCATCCACCACGGGTGGGGAGCAGTCTACAAGGGTGCAACAGCCAATGGGCGGTAGACAGTGACACAGGCGAAGCGCCACATAAGGGAGCTCCCACTCCAACGAGATCTGCTCACACAGGCGCACGGTATGATTTTCATCCGTACATGGGCCTATGGCGTCTTCGGGCCTGGTGCCTGAGAGGGAGTGGCTCCTAGCTTCGGGCCTCTCAGATGCGGTGGTCACCACCATACAGAGTGCCAGGACGCCCTCTACACGCTCCCAGTATACACTGAGGTGGCGTATTTTCACCCAGTGGTGCGAACAGCAGGGACACGCCCCCTCTGATTGCCCCATAGGGCCAATTATGGAGTTCCTGTTCCTCGCGTGTTGGTGGAGGAAATATGTCGGGCAGCATCTTGGAGCTCCCCGCATACGTTTGTGCAGTTTTATATGCTGGACGTTACCAGATTGGTGCTGCTACACTCTGTGTTTGCCGCACAGGTCTGAATGTGCAGGCAATTGTTGAGGTATTACATAAGCACTTTTCCCATAGGTCCACAGACATATTGGGGACAGTCTTGTCAGTAGGGGGCTCATGTTTATAAATGGACTGTCCCTCAAGTGATCACCATACTGTCGCATGATGGTATACGGTCTCAGGAGTAATGGATCGCAGTCACTGTAATAGGGAACATCTAGGTTGCGTATGCAACCCCGGTTCCCTGAGTAGGGACCAGATCTATTACTGTGCTGCCCCTTCGAGGTGCTCAGCAGTTAAAAGAGGCTGAGGCGGATGTGATATATGTAGCAATATATACCCACGGGGCGGGGCGGAAGCGTGGCATCGCCACTTCCTCTGCCATTTCAGGCGTGAATGCAGAGATTTTCGATTGGATTACATGATCTAACCATAATTCCCTTATGTAATAGATCTGGTCCCTACTCAGGGAACCAGGGTTGGTACGCAACCTAGACGTTTTCCCATGTTTTGAATCATCTTTTTTTTCTTCATTTTCTTTTCATTTTACTTTTTCTATGCAATAAGTCAGAAAAGCCAGCACACTGTCCTGTGGGCTTTCAACTTCATTTTCACAAATATTGCATTTGCAATATTGCTTGTTTTTTCACATCGAAAAACAGTTTGAATGTTTGTGAGAAAATCCTTAAAGATTTAAGACTTATGGCTTATAGCATCTCATCCACATTACTGCACTATTTATACTTGATAACTCACATTGCCAATTAATATTACATTGTTAATTAATAAAGATTCATAGATAACCTGGTTTCATTAGATTGTGTTTTACCAAATTTATTATTATCTATTAGCCAACGACAGCCTGAATTCTACTCAGAAGGACCAGTGGGCTAGTGACATAGACAACATGATTCTCAAGCTAACAGCCAGCAGCCTTGGTGCAAGGGGATTCTGCCTGCCCTAACTCAAGTTGAAGAGTGATAAATCTGTTGCTAATCTCTAAAGGCCAGATAGTGTACTGGACCCATGCGCCCTGTCAGCCATCCCCATGCTTGTTACACCCCTACTTCCTATCTACTTCCCGACTTCAACAAGGAAGGGGAGGAGCAACCTGATCATAACGGGTCACACTGTTGTAGACTCAATTAACCAGATGAGTTATACAAGAAAATAGAATTGTCAAGGTCTTGTAATGGTGCAAAATGTGGCTAGTTAGTCTCTGGCCAACACATCCTTTTCCGTCAGATTAATATAAAAGTCTCAGTCCGATTTATTTATTTATTTATTTATTTTTTAATGAGCCCTTGGATTAAAGTCAATAAAGGGGGATGGCTGGAATTCCCCAGAATGGAGCCGGGACACGATAGCCAATACTGGCCTAATCTGTCTTGGGTGTCGGATGAAGTGAGAACGGGCCATGGCACAGACTCATGTCCATGACACCCCAGGCATCATGGTCGTGAAGAACTTCTAACAAATGCAGTGCCTCATTCCCTAGATGTGAACACGATCATGGCTACTGTGAGTTTATTCAAAATTTCCTTTCAGTGTTGAACAAGGTGTGAAATGTCCTCCCTTTTTTTTTATTTTTATAAAATGTGATGTTTTTGTCTGTCTGCTTCTCTCGCTCTTTCTTTCTCGTCTCTTTATCTCCCTTTCTTTCTCAGACGACTTGCGGGAAATGACCTGACATTCATCCACCCTGAAGCTCTGTCTGGGCTGCATCAGCTTAAAGTCCTGTAAGCAATACTTTGAAATATTATGTGTTTTTAATTTGGTTGTCTATATGCACGCAACAGACCAGAGAGCCAGCAGTGACCCACAGACATTATATTGTAAATATCAAGCAACCATAGGATGGATATTATTAAAATCATGTTTTGAAAGACCTCAGTATATTCTAAATGGAAGCTTATTACAATGGTTGGTTTTGAAGGCGCCCCTGGTATTATATTTTGATGAAAATTGGATTCATGGTTTGAGTGAGAACAAGCAGAGTTAAAAAATAACAATTCAAATTTAAAAAGTTTTTTTTTTCCCCCTTCAGGATGCTCCAGAATAATCAGTTAAAGACTGTGCCTAGTGCAGCACTGAAGAACCTTCATTCTCTACAGTCTCTGTAAGTAATCCTCCTCAGTGCAGTGTATAGTATAACACACACATACACACACTGTAGTATTACTTTTGATCCCCCTAGGGAAAGGAGACCTTCCGTTGAGCTGTTCAAGGTTTGCACTGTCTTCTTATAGAGCCTTTAAGTCTTGAGTGGACTATGCAATCCTGTCTTTATTGAGCAATCATATGTTTCCATCAATTGCCCTCTGGGGAATAAAGTTGAACTTAAACATTCACTTGATGTTTTCATGTATGCTCTACATTACAAGATGTAGAGGGCCCAACTGCAGAGCATAACTTTTATTTTGAAATCAGAACTCAGCTTGATGCGGGTATGTACAATCTCTAACCAAAGTCAAACTGAGCCAAGCCAATCCAATTTTTGGTTTGTTTTTGGTAGTATTTTCTATGAAAATTATAGGTGACAATGGGGGCTCTGAACAAACTCCTAACAGGGTGGAGTTGGTATATTCTACATTCTAGGGTACATTGGTCTTGTCAATAGGGCAATTAAGAGTCTTGCAAAGCTCTGTTCTTGACATTTACATTTGCAGATTGAAAACAATGAGTATGAATGGTTACAAAACCTTAACAGACACTGTATATGTAGAGTGTGAAGTTAAAAAAAAAATGTGAGCTCTATTTATTGGCTAAAAAACTGTATGCCAAAACGATGTGTGTGCAGCAGTGGAATGTGGCTCTGACCCCATTTTTGGTGTGTGAGCTGTAATGGCTGCATGGTCAGCATAACAGGAAACGGCATACAATACATACAGTGCATGAGTCTTACTGCAAATACTGTTTCCTCCTGTACTTACTTTTCTTTGGTCCTAATGCAGCATAGGTCATTTGGCAGAAGCCAAACTCCATCTCCCTTCAACTTCATAGATGTAAAAGATATCTGTACATATTACAGTACCATTAACAATTTTAATTGTAGTAAATTTAAGTACTATAAGGAATATATACTAACTGCTACAATAGATTAAAAATGGTAGTATATGCAAGTATTCAAGAAAAGTAGATTTGGCAGTAAAATCGACAGGAAAATGCACAGGCTCTTCTATATGCTGTCCTGATGACATATCAATAGAAATAGAAATTTTAAGGCAAACATTATTTTTCATTACACACTTGCTGTAGACTGATGTCTTTACCATTCAGCCGAATTACTTTAGTCTTGTGGCACAAGTGAGGTAATCAAGCACTTACCCATTGCAGACACTGTAGAAATATACTTTTCTACACAGAAATGCCAACTGTTAAACTAAATTGATGGTAGCATGCATTTCAGGGTAAGTGCTTTGAAAATATGTTATAACACTGGTTGTTCATGTAACGTTAACGTCACATGAAGTGGAACTCACTCACCTGCTTGAACAGTCTTTCAGATTCTTGGTTAGGTACAATGTTTTTCTCTTTTCATTTGAAATGCTTCATGGCACAATTTGCATCCTTGTTTTGAGCATCTATGATTGTCCCTTGACCATGTGTCTTGAAGGCAAATATTTGATGACTTTTGCCTTTCTTGCCAGCTGTCTCTACAGCAGCACCGGCTACACTACTTTTCACCATGTTGACTTGTTGTTCCGTTGTGTTGGTAGCCATTTCTGAGATGCGCAGCTCGGATAGACGTCACTGCCTGTGCTCGGTCAGACAACAGCACAGTTCGCTACTATAGATACTGTTGAAAAACTAGTTCTGTCACGTTTATTTCAGTCAGGAAATAAACGGGCCAAGCTTCATCCACCTCTTAAAGCACTAAAACAAAATCAACATACTAAAAACATCACACTAAAAACGACATACTAAAAACAAAGATGAAACAGTCTATCATATCTTGTGCAGCTCCATTATACCAATAATTCAAAAAGCACAACTCCATGTATGAAGAAGGATTTTTCATTTGTACCCCTTTGCCAGCCACAAAACAGTTAGTTTACAGTTGAAATGATTTACCCACCAAAATCAGATGCTCAGGAAATAAATAACATGAAATTTAATAATTAAGCCTGTATTCCCAGTTTGCATACATTCCATGCACCTTTTTACTTTTGCATACTCTGCATTGCCATCATATGCTGCACCTCTGAACCACATATTCGATAAGTCTCCCATTAATGTATTTGTTAATAAGTTATTTTGTCTCCCTCCGATTTTCCTACTCCACATTTTTTTTGTGTCTTGGAAGTGTTTCACCGACTACTGAATGTCAGTCTTATTGGAACCATAACCGTACATGACTCCATTCCCCGTCCTCCCCCTGCCCCTGTGCCTCAGAGTCTGACAGGGGGGAAAAGCTCCAGCTGGAAAAACGTGCTGAAAGTCCAGCTTTCAGCTATTATCACCCTTCCACATCCCTCCCTCTTGTCCCCTGCTCCCCCTCTTCTCTTTTCTCTCGTTTTTCTCTTTAGCAGATGTCTCTATGTGCAGGGCTTTAGTTCTGGAGCTGAAGTAATATGTTTTGTCAGAACTGTGGCAGGGTTTGCATAGAGCTTAGAGAGCTAAATGTCAATCAGTTGACTGTTTTGCTTCGAGCAGAGACACTCTGGGAATTTTGCAAGCGGGTGAGAGGAGTGGGTAGGAAGAAAGACAAATACTGCAAAAACATGAGCATTCATAACACTTCACGTACAAATTCATATGATGGGGACAGAAAAATCCATTATCATTATATATTAACTTATCAATATTAAATAATGTACCCTTTTTGTAAATTAATAATATATGTAAATATAAATGTGAGCATAGTTTGTACCCACATGATTATGTGATTCTAAATGATGTCTTAAGTCGCTGTATTTTTCTGACACATCCTTGAAAGTTAACGTTGGGTTAAGGGATGGGAGAGAGTGCTTCAACAAGGGAGATGCAAAGTGGAGTGCTTAAACCAACAGTATAGGATTGGTCAGAGTTTATGTAGCAGTAGCACATCCAAAAATAAAGCCGGAGACGTAGAATTTAGATTTATGCATTTCGGCCACAACCGCCTGAAGAGGGTTGTTGAGGCTGAAACTTGTCAGCATGGTGTGAAGGTTCTGTTGAAAGTTAAATTACCTTTTGGTACACGTTATGTATTTGGAAAATATTTATGATAAACAAGTCTTCCTAGCAAAAGGAAGGCAGAAAGAGAAGCGCTTTATTTCATTTTTGATTTATCAGTGACTGGCTCAGGTCCTAAATGCTAATAAAACCAAGGAACTGAAAGTCGGCAGCATTGATGGCAAACTCCAATCGCACCAACCTGTGAAATATGACCGTAGAGCTTGGAAAAATAGTCAAGGACTTGGAGAACTTTGTACAACCTTTTTACTGGAACTGAGAGCAATGAATAATTTTGCTCCTTTGACCTTTTGAGTCAGTAACCTTTTTCCAAGAAGGAAATGTTGTACACAAATGTTGAATAAGGAAATCGTTGAAACATCATAGCGAGTACTTTTATAATGAAAAACACATTTTAGAGAAACACCACCACTTGAACATGACTTTGAATTTTACCTTTTAAACGTTTTGCCTCATAGTCGACTGGATGCCAATCATATCACGACAGTGCCCGAAGACAGTTTTGAAGGTCTGCAGCAGCTACGCCACCTCTGGTTGGACGACAACAACCTAACAGAAGTTCCCATTGGTCCCCTGAGACACCAGGCCAACCTACAGGCCCTAACGCTGGCTCTTAACAGCATCTCCAACATCCCAGACAACGCCTTTTCCAACCTTACCAGCCTGGTCGTGCTGTAAGTCAAGCAAAACATTGTCATTTTATTGCATTTTATTTATTTTTGAGTGGCCTGTTTCATAGAGAATCTTGATAAATTGAGTGTTCAACTGAACTATTTCTCAGATCTGAAGTAATGATTAAAAACGTATTTAACTTGAATTTTAATTCAAGGTTTTTCAGCTGTGGCCTTGCATAAATTTGTAATTCGTACCAAAACGTTACATTTTGTTGTGGCTGTTGTGACTACTGTTATACACACACACACACACACACACACACACACACACACACATATATACACATGCACGCACTCGCACACACACATAATGCTGCAGGGCAAGAATAAACACATCAGAATAAACAGGAAGAAAACATCTAAATCAATCTGGTGGGCATTTCCCACTGTGAATAAAACCTATTGTAACACACACACACACACACCTCAGTTTACCAAAATATACTACTTACTTTCATGTAGATCATTTATGGAATAAAAAGATGCATTTCAAGAACAGCCATTCCATGCATCAAACATGGTCAGCCTGGTTGTAAAACGCTTGTGAAAGGTTAGCTGTTGGCTTTGTTTTATGGCTTTTCTTTGGCAGGAAATCTGCAATAGGCATTGTGAATACTCATGTGTATCCCACTGTCTTTTTATTTTTCAGGCATCTCCATAACAACAGGATTAAGGAGATGGGTCTGAACTGTTTCAATGGTCTGGTGAATTTAGAAACATTGTAAGTACATAGTTGCAGTTGATACGCTTGTGTGTCTCGGTTTGTGTAAGAGGGTTGGAGAGTTCACCCACCTCCACCCGAGTCCTGCGGACGTCAGTGTGTGCACTTCCTCCTTTAATTGCTCCAGGATAAATAGAGCAAAGTCCACGATTCTTATCATTTCTGCCCTTCCATTGTTAACTTCCTACTGCCATTGTTGCCAGACAAACATCTTTTGGTGGCATTCTGACCTATTAGTTGGCAAATTATTTTTTACATTACATTTTGAGAGCCTTGTTGTATACACCTATTTTAAATATAATCAGTATATGGCCATTTTAACACCATTTGTGTATCCAAGCAAGGGAAAGCGGTTTCTGCTAGATTGTTAGTAGTAGTGGTGATGATGTATGATTTTAATTGACTGTGTCACTGCATGTTAGGAATCTCATGGCATTCCAAAAATATCGCCGGTTAAACAGAAACTACTGTACGTCAATGGTTTGAAACCATCAAACAAATGTTCCAATTCTAGCTTCATAGATTATCTGCCTTGCAGTTAACCTTCCCCTGAGAGTTGTGTATGTTCAACTGTGATAATTCAGTGGATGGCACCAACTTCATGCTGTTGTTGCTTCATGTTTTTCCTTCTCAGAGATCTCAACTTCAACAACCTGATGGTTTTTCCTGGAGCAATAGAGACCCTGCCTAAGCTCAAGGAGCTGTAAGTAGATGTTTCCTTTTCCCTCTCTCCCTTGCCCTCAGTGTGTGTTTATGTTTGCCGCTCAGTTGTTGAATTGCTTTCCTGTGCCTCAGTGCTTTCACACAAGGTGAAGCATTAAAATGTAGGCTGTTTAGAATCAGTACTCTCAGAAGAGTTCAGTTCATAGCCTTGTAGCTGTTTGCCTTAAGGTCCTACATTTTGTATTTATATCCAGGCTATTATCTTCCTTGTGATATGCATATTTCATGCCTTATCTAGAACAAAATGTTCGAGAATGATTAAATGTTAATGGTGTATTTTGTATTGAAGCGTCTCTTAATCTTGTCCGTCAGATTTGTGTCGTGACAGGCGTTGTGTTCTTTGTCACATTTATTTTTGCAAGCTCAAACGCTGCTTTGTCTGAGCCAAACAATGAAATATCAAATGGTAATCACAGCATTACTTTTGGCCTTAATTACCTGCCATAGCTATGTAGTGAAAATTTCTTCTAGTCTTTTGCAGTTGCAGGCTCTTTACTCTGACAAAGCGGCCTATCTCTCTGACACTAAATATTTTCTGTGAATGTAGTGAAATAGTAGACTCCATTGTAAGTCACGCTGTATGAACTCTGAAGTGTTTTGAACACAGAAGCCCCATTTTTGTAGAAATTGTCATACAGAAAAAAGGCTAAAACTGAATTTAATATTGGTCTAGCTGTTACATTACGCTCATGGAGGAGAAGTCGTGACATTGGTTTAAGACTTTCTTGGTTTGTTTTGGTTAGTTTATGATAGACTAGTGCTTCCTCCAGCAATTTGAAATCTCACATTGTAACTCTTAACATTGTGTCTTTTGTGTTCTGTCTGTAGTGGGTTCCACAGCAATGATATAACATCTATACCTGAAGGAGCCTTCCATAACAACCCTCTCCTGCGAACTATGTAAGGTCAAACTCCTGACAAACACATCTCACTGACACTGTTTTCACTCACTGTAGTGTGATTATACCCAAAACCTGTACAAATATAGGAATGCGATAGGCATCCATACACACAGACGAGCT
>OMKR01004059.1:10968-21849 GCA_900302355.1 Cyttopsis rosea
CCCCCCCCCCCCCACATATTTGTATTAATGTAACACTTTTATAATTACAGTAAATTTTATTTGTCATCATCTCTTCATCTATAGTGCGTCCAAATATATTTGTTGTGTCATTTTATAAATGCTACGCCAATGAAGCCTGTCAATATTGTTGTACTAGGATTTGATAATATCACAGATTCATTTTATGCTTTCAGACAGGCTACTGCGTTTAATTTGTCTGCTACTGAAATAGCAATCTGTGTTTAATTGTGGCTCAGCTGTTGTGAAACTTTGTATCTGTAGCAAACAGAAGAGGCACATACATACTATGCAATTGTCCATGGGATGTAAATGAGGGGGCAGATTGGATTCTCATTGAAAGACACTCCCCTTCAGCTGCTATCAAAACACCAGAGCTCATTGGAGGTGGTCTGGACAATAGACCAAGGGGGCGCAACAGCTAGGGGACTGGTGAGGCCATGTGTGCTGGAGGGAGGGCACATGGGAAAAGGGAGCCATTTGGCTTTAGAACACCCCTTCCCCGACTGACCCACCCACATACATACCCATCTGTAACAGAACAGAACCCACAAAGAAATTCTGGAATGTTTAAGTTACACTGTACAAAATGTAGTATCTAGCAGTAGCAAAGGAGTATGACGATCACATTTGTCAAGTGCAAAATGAATCAACCCTCTGCCCTTCCCTGCAAATCCTTGTCATCAATCCACATCTCTTGTCCATGAAATATCACTGATCAAGAAGAGAGCTGGTATCGGAGGGAGAAAGGCATTTCACAAGAATCATGGTACATCCTGGTAGGGAGGCTCTGAATCACCCAAGATCCTGGGCCAGCCTTTGTCAACACTGACTGAAAAGGAGACGGCCAGAGATAAGGACTGGACATTAAAAAACATTTAATTTATTTTATATACATTTGTGAGATCCAAAAGCTATGGCCTCAAATAAATAAAAAACAATACTCTACCCCGATCTACTGGGGTAGATGTACAACACTGTACATGCAAAATATTGCAATAAATCTGTGCAATTCGGATATTAAGTTTGCATTTCACAGTTTTTCAGTGTGTAGAATTCTGGCAACTTTTTAAATTGCAAAAGGAAAAAAATATTTAAAAAATAAAATCACAATTCACACAATTCAAAAAAAACATTAAAAATAAATAAACTTGGAATACAAATCAAATCAGCTGCTAGTTATTGGTATGGAAAGTTAAATTCGAGGGTCTCTGCAACGTCCCATCCTTAAACCGCCTGACCAGAGGAAGCTGACAATAGTTGGGACGAGTACCCCAGTTACTTTGCATAGTCCTCCTGTATGATTTCAAACTTTTAAATTAAAATTAAAAAAAATCTTAATTCATGCAATTGAAGATTAAAAAAAAAAAAACCCAGCCTAGACAGGGTTGGAGATATATGGAATATGCATATGGAACATTTCTTCACAAAACTACAGGAGGAAGGCTAATATCACCCGACACCAACTAAGCCATCACTGTAACTTCCATCCCCAGTGTCCACAGCCCAACTAAGTACTATGTCAGTCAAGTAGATGTCTTGGGCCTTTCTATGCATGATCCACACCCTAATGGAAAACTTTCAATCAAAACGTACTTCCAACCCAGAGCATTAACGTCACTCTGGGGTTTGACAGCCCTCATTCCTTTTACCGACTCAGCAGGAAAAACAGGGGCAGGAGCAGGCGTGTTGGAATGGATATTGATGATATTAAATGGAGCAGTTGGGCAGAAACCTTCAAGGCAGAACCCCGAATATGCACAAAGTAAACGTGCATATCGACCGGACGTTGAATAAAAGCCTTTATCTCGTCCGAATAGGGAATTACGTAGAGTCAAGGTGTTTCGATATGGAGTTGGGCTTTGTCGTTAAGCCCTTTTAAACAACCACATCAGCGGTGAATCAGCAGGAAGCAGCCAGGGATGCACGCAGCTATACATTTTCCTTAAAAAGTGGAAAATCTACAAGATGGATTACGATACAAGTCGGTTGACACTTCTGTCTGACATCTGCATTCCACTGGAACTAGTTTCCCGGTCGGTAGTTCTCGCTTCAGAGCTAAATGTCTTCCACTGGTGTGTGTGTTTGACGTGCTTGTCCATTGTACAAGCACCTGCACAGCAGCCCCAACTCGAGAGTGGCTGAGATCCAAGTTAGACTTGCTCCGTAACCTCCAGACGACGACGATCTGACCCAAAATTCAGATTTGGAATATCAGTTCTGACTGCCACGAACTGCAGCATTGGTTCTAAGACGATTGCTCTCTGTTCTCGGAAGTGTGGCTTCTTCTGATCGATTCGTTTTTTGTTTTTTTTTGTCTTGGTCGATTGAGGTGGCTGCTGCTCTTTAGTTTGAGCAAAGTGGTGCTAGAGATTCACAGTCTGAGCACAACTAGTCAGGCTGCTTTATCAAACGTCTTCCACTCCCAACTTCACATTCTCGGGAAATGCGGACCCCGCCACCGACACCAACACTAAACGGCATATAGTGGATCTCATGCACGACCATTGAATGGCTGTTTAAGTTAAATGCCAGTTAACAAAACAGTCAAAACAAAAATCGATTTTTTTTTTAATTTTATGACCGATTACCACCAACCTACCTTATCGTCCGTGCACCTCTTGACCAGCGCCTCCCGTGCCTGCAGCTTGCCCTCCAGCGCGCCGTAGTCTCCGTCCCTCTGCTCCATCTGCTTCCTGTGCGCGTCCGCCTGCGCCATCAGCTCCGAGTTGCGCTTCTCCAGGCGGCTCCGTGCCGCGTCCGTGCGCTTCACCTGTGCCTGGACCTCGGCCAGCTCGTCCAGCAGGCGGCCGTGCCTGCCGGACACCGTCCAGTAGTTGAACGAGAGTACGGCCACGATCACCATCAGAGCGACGAGGAGGAAGGACGGCAGGCGGCCTCCCCGTCGGTTTGTACCGAAACCGACCATTTCAAAGGAAAAGTTCTCTCTAGGTCTCTAGGCTGGTAAACCGCAACCCCCGTTAGCTAGCGCGCCGCCCCAACAATAGACATCATGGCGTTTAGAAGGCTGCTCTCCTCACACCCCAGCCCGCTGCGTCTCCTTCCTCCTTCCGTACACTTGTCATCCTCCCTGCCTTCATCCAACGTCAGTGTGAAATCCACCCGCAGGGACGTGGCCTAGCTCCTCTGGCACCGCTCCACAGAGGTGGACGCGAACGAAGGCGAACACAACAACAACACAACGCAGTAATATTTCCGGTTGTTCACGAAAATCCTGTTCGTCTACCTACGCCGCGACGTGGAGGCGGCAGAGCGGCGTCCGATCCAGCTAGCGACGTCCCTGCTCCATTAGCTAGGCCGTCTAACGTTAGCTAGCTGGCGTTATTGGAGGATAATGTTGCTATCAGAAGGGGTGGGAAGTGGTCTTTTTCTTCTTACTTTCCTTACTTTTGACAAGAGCGGACTCATGTCGAACCCGCCCCTGCCAGACTTCCCTGATATCACACCGCTGCTGATTTGCAATCATCCAACCTGTTCCCAGGCGGTGAGGTTGGCTGTAGTGACGCGAGACCAGCGAACGATTCGTTCGTCGTGAACTCGTCTTTTTAACGACTCCGGCGAAAGAGTCGTTCGTTCGTTTCGTTCGCGACACGGTAACTGCAGCCAGGCAGACGCGCGGGCGTTCAGCAGACTGGAGGCCGGGCGAGTGAGAGAATCTTCGGCTTGCTAACGGAAAATAATTACCCAGAGTTAAATAAATGCGGAACATGAGACATTTACCAATTGATACGGAATGTCGCTGAATTACACTTTGCATTCCACCAAAATAAATATTTTTGACAGAAGTAAAGAATGTTTGTGATTCACACATATTTTGAGAGAATTGCGGTTCGAGATTTTTGAGAATCGAGAAGAGTTGGAAAATGTATCTACTCTTTTCACTGAGTTAGTCGTAAGAACCGAATTAAAAAAAAAGAGTCTTTCACCACTCGATTAGCTGCAATGTCCCAGTGTTATTTCCGGGGTTGCCACGGAAGCGCGATTACTTTTCAAATTAAAAGTCCCGTCAAAGATTGCGCTGAATAGAATCGAGTGTATTTCATTTCAAACTTTTACTTTTTCGCCATTAAAGGTGCAGTGTGTAGAATTTAGTGGCATCTAGCGGAACGGACTTGGCAGAAATGCAATATAATATTCATAAGTATGTTTTAATTAGTGTATAATCCCATGAACATAAGAATCTTTGTGTTTTCGTTACCTTAGAATGAGCCGTTTATATCTTCATGGGGAGCGGGTCCCCTTCCACGGAGGCCGCCATGTTGCACCTCCATGTTACTACAGTAGCCCAGAACGGACAAACCAAACACTGGACCTTTCACGTTTTTCGCGAGTTTCGCGGCCACCGTAGCTTCTCCTACACGGAGGGGTATTGAGTTGGTTGTAATCTGCTAAATTCTGCTAAATTCTCCACACTACACCTTTAACATATGGTCATAACTGCACATATAGATAATAACTGAATGTGAATATTTCACTGAATCAAATCGACATAGATATGTACTTTATATATACGTTTTATATACTTATATATATTTTTTTCATAAAAAGGATACATTTGGTTAAAAGTGATCTCCATCTTTAGTTCCCTCAGTATAGAACAATATACTTGAGACTACACAACTTTAATTTTCAAGTTCTAGTAATAGGATATTTCTTATTGCTCACTCCAAAACGTGTTGCAAAGCAGAAACAATTATAACACCAAAAATACATATTTGATAAGAGACCTAAATCTGATACCAATCAGTGTTTTTCAAGGCCAGATAATGCACCATTATTATGGGACCTAATTTGCCAATTTCACAAATAAAAACGCTTTCCTTTCATTGGTTGAATAGTATTTTGCCTAAGATGCATAAAAGGATCCAGCGTTTTAAAGACAATAACCGGTGACTGTAACAGGTGTGACAAAGGGCAAGGTTATGTAACAAATCTCCACATGACTTTATTATCAAGACAAAGATGTAATACCGAAGGTGTTGCCATACACTGTATTAAGGATGATTATGCTCCCGAGTCCATTTTGTTGGCTTTGAATCATTTGCTGTACTGCTTCTAAGTAACAAATGTTATTTTACTACTACTACTACTACTACTACTACTACTACAAGGGGGTTTCCTGTTCAAAGACCAGTTGGTAAGATTCAAATCCTATAATATAGCTATTAGCTATTTGTGGCGCTATCATAGGTTCATTTACATTTTGGCCAATAACATTTTTACAATTCAGCCGTCCTGGCCATTTATCCATGAAAATTGTTTGATTTATTTTCTTGATCAGATTTTCCTGGTGAAATAAATATATAAAAGTTGTTGTTGTTGTTATTATGGGACCATTTTACACTTTTACACTGAATAAATTGATTGATTATTATTATTATTATTATTATTATTATTATTATTATTGCATTATTTTTAGGTGGATCCCTATTGTTTTTGTTCATGAAGGAATGACGTCAGTAGTGTCTGGATGACATAGATCCCATGCATCCACAGAAAAGATGCTTAAGATGTGTATCCGGGGCGGTCCCGACTCGCCATTGCCCAAGTTTGATCCCGATTGGTCAATTCTTGAAGACGAAGTGACCAAAAAACAGTTTCCCGTCTTCGAAAGGGTCACGTGATCACTCTGCAGACCCCTGATTGCTCCGAGAGAATCGTCACTACGTCATCGCGTTATCATGGTTACGCATGGTCAAGATATACACGGTGGAGACCGACGCGCCAACAGAACACTGGGAGCTCTGCTCGGCATAGCATCTAACCACTGTGAGCCACAGCAGGCTAGCAGCTCGCCGGCTTGGTCATGATAGGATGACGCTGCAGTCACATGATAACACTGCACAGAGCAGACCTCGGATCGGCATCAGACTAGCGCGTCAGTGGTAAATAGGAAATAGGAGAGGAAGGTGAGCAGACTGGAGCGACGCATAAGCGCAGAGAGAACCGCCGGTAAACACCAGGTAAACGTGGCATTTGATACTTTTCACCTTTAGCATTATAGTGCTAATCCGAGACACATTAGTTAGTTATGAAGAAAGAAAACACAAAGCTATCGTCCAGTTCGCTGGAACCCTGACCACACGAAATTCGACAGTGAAAGGTATTATTTTATTACTAGTAGCTAGTAATATGTATAATACTAGTATTATGTTTGACAAAAATATGTTAATGTAATAACAAATATAGAGCTAGTATAATAATGAGTATTAGTATATTAAAGAGTACTAATATAATTGTGAATACTAGTACAATAACTAGTACCTTGACCTTGTCGAATTTGATTCCCTGGACCCCGCGTATTGCAGCTGTACTTATTATTATTGTAACAGACTGTTCTGTATTTACTATGTGCTTCTGTATGCAAGGCATCGTGTGTCCCTCTAAGTTACCGTAGGGCAGGATGGGAAGTTGGCGGGGTTCCGCTGTTGCGCAGTGTAAAGCTGTAAAGTCTCTCGTCCCGTTTCTTATTTGCTACCAAGTTACACAATTAGGCGAACCCAGGACGCTCGGTTACACTGGCACAGGAGGGTTAGGGACCTCAGAGTCCTTCAGTCTTCAGTTACATTATTATATAATTATTTATATTAATAATAATATATGTATTTATTAAGTTTTAAAATTATTATTATTATTATTATTATTATTATTATTATCTCTACTACTACAACTTATATTTGTTTGCACCTCCACCATGACTATATTTAAGCAAATTTGAATTCTATGAAAACAAAGTTAAGCCCAGTCTGAGGTGGGCAACCATGATCAATGATCAACGGGCTCATGGTCCGGTCTTCTAGCTCAATTGTGCCCCCATCAGGCCAAACCGCTCAACAACGCCTATAAAAATCCACAACGTGTCATTCAATCTCCCGGAAATGTTAACTCAAGCATATTAAATAAAATACATATAATAACCCTGAGGCTGCTAAAACTGCCGTAAGCCTGCTTGCCTGGGGCAGGCGTAAGTCCCAGTTTACTGCCAGTAAAAGGCAGATAGGTATGATTCATTTATGATGTTCAAGAAGAATGCAGCACCGGCTGGAAACCAATGCAAACATGCAGATGGAACCCAAATCTATAGTGAACATACTACAACCCAAACTGTTGAAGAATAAAGCCAAAATTTGTTGCCTTGCTGCAATAGGTTTTCTCCGGTGACCTGGCATATCCTCATCTCTCGGATTAAAAACAGCCGTTTGTCCATATAAAAGTCAATGAGGGATATCAGCTTGATACTGGGTTAAAATAGGGTTTTGGTATTGGACACTATCCTCAATAAATAACTGATACCACGACTGAGATCAAATATTTCAAATTCTTAAAGAAAAGTCAAGTGATTTTCTGTCGTTTCTTTGTAGACATAAAAGCACTTAAATAGTCTCTAACATTGGAAAATGAATTCTATGTCAGTCCATATGTGAAAGTGAAAAAGTTTGGAGCATGTAATGCATATGCAAATGTGGTGATTGGAAGAAGAAAACACAACTACCAGATACAAAGTCATCCTTTATTGAAACACCGATAAGAACCGTGACACACTGAGGTAAGGTAAAACGATCCGCGTCCGCAGAGTTCTTTTTAAATCACCGGCACAACAAAATATTCACCACCCTATCGGTAACAACTCCACAAAGCCTTGGAAAAACCTGGCTGGCGCCGCCCAGACTTTCCTTTTTAACGATGATAACAGGTAGACTGATCTGCAAGACCACGTCCTTTGGGATCCGGTTCCCAAGTCAACAACTTCATGACCAGATATACTTTTTGAACTGAAATATATATATATATATCTATATATATGTTTGGTTTTTTACAGTACTGTGGAAAAGCTTTAAGCACTTTAGATGTTTCACAACAACATTTGTCTTAGATGGTTATTTTATATCTTCTGCAATGACCTCAAACATACAGCCAGAGTCAAAAAGAACTATCTTCAGCGAAAAGAAGAACAAGGAGTCCTGCAAAAGATGGTGTGGCCACCACAGAGCCCTGATCTCAACATCATCGAGTCAGTCTGGGATCCCATGAAGAGACAGAAGCAATTGATACAGCCAAAATCCGCAGATTCTCCAAGATGCTTGGAAAAAGTACCTTAAAAAACTGAGTGTACCTAGGAGAATTGGTGCTGTTATAAAGGCAGAGAAAAGGGTGGTCACACCAAATATTGATATGACTAAGGTTTTTTCTGTTTACCGCACAGTACATACTGTACTGTATGTCGTTAATTGATAAATAAAAACTATTCATGGCATTATCAGCATCCTCACTTTTTTTCACAAGCGCCTAAAACTTTTGCACAGTACTGTATGTACAGTATATATATATAGATATATAGATATATAAAAACATCCCCCGAGGGAGAACATTCTGTTTTGTTGGGCTTATTTTTTTTTGTTCTGATGAGAGAGAAGCCACTCCAGACGTCTCAGGCTCCGAGTTTGCTACCATTTCTGCTGATGGCTTGGCACAGTTTCCACAGGGCACTATGAGATATGAGACCAGTTCCAGGCATCTGTGCGTTGTCAGAGAATCGTCTCTCGGCACGCGAGGCTGTGTTCGGACGACGGCGACGCCAGCGGGGCGAAGTTGCTGGAGGTCCGTTTGGCACGACGTAGGGAAGGGGACGAGCTGAGGGCTCCGCAGCTCTGGAGGTGGAGATCCTCCTGCCCTCGCTTCCTTGGGCTGCCCATGATGCGCTGGGACTGGGTCATCACCTGCAGACGAATGACAAGAAGACGCCCCTTTCAGCTGCTTTGCCATTTATTCAGGCCCCATCGAGACCATTGATTGGTTTTCTAATCGTTGACATCTAATTTATCCAATGAATAGGTGTACACATATCACAGGGTGCTTCTACAACATCAGGCCTCACCATAGTGACAACCCACGTGCCATCACCAGCCAACCAACCAGCCAGCCAAATAAATGTTTGTCTTTTAGTGAGCAGAGGTTATTTGTCGAGAATTTCAGGACAATGCCGCTCACCTGATCGATGACGTTGGCACTGAAAATAGCCTCTTCCATGTGTTTCTCGTCTGACTTGATCACACACTTGATGGTGTTGACCACCTGCTGGACCTCCGGAGGTAGACTGCAGCTGGAGTGTTCCAGGAACTTGGCCACCAGGATTTTCGTGTCTTTGTACGTCTTCAGGTCGGCCAGGGAGTGTGGCCGCTCGTGTGAGTGGGAGTGCGAACGCAGGGCTTGGGACTTGAGGTGCACGTCTGCTGCTTTTCTGCCCCCTTGTGGTTCCCTGAAACCCCCATTGCTGGGCTTCTCCTCCCCCGATTCTGTTGTCGCATTTGTCGGGTCTAGGACAGACAACATGACATGTTTTGGAATAAAGCGTAAACTTCTCAGAGATACCCATCGCTGAGAATCTCCAAGGCTCTGAGGCAACATTGCGGTAATTTATCTCATAATCTAATTATTTTATATGCGCCACTCTACCTTGCTCTGGTGATGCGTATTCGGAATCCACAGAGAGAGGTTTACCCGCAGCCACACAGTCACAACTTTCACCTTCAGGAGGAGAAAAGAATGGCAGTGTTGGCGGGGAGAGGCAACTTAACAATTTCAAAATAAAAGCTTGCCTTTTATGTCATATTGTCAAATTTGTAGCATTTGTGACCAATTTCACACACACACACACACACACACACACACACACACACACACACACACACACACACACACACATATACACTAGATCTAGATAAACAACACATCCTAGATCTCGATGAATGTAAATATTCCACTTGAAAATCTTTATTCATTACATAGTGGAATGCGTTGAGAACAAAATAACATAAGAATGATCAATGGAAATCAAAATCATTAACCCATGGAGGTCTGGATTCAGAATCAGACTCAAAATAAAAGTGGAAAAATCAGATCACAGGCCGATCCAACTTCTGTGGAAACTCCTCAAGACAATTCAAAATGAGGCTCAGTAGTGTGTGTGGCCTCCACGTGCCCGTATGCTCTCCCTACAACGTATGGGCATGCTCCTGATGAGACGACGGATGTTCTCCTGAGGGATCTCCTCCCAGACCCGGATCAGGGCATCAGTCAATGGACAGTCTGCGGTGCGACGTGGCGTCGGTGGATGGAATGAGACATGATGTCCCAGATGTGCTCGATTGGATTCAGGTCTGGGGAACGGGCAGGCCGGTCCATAGCATCAATGCCTTCGTCATGCAGGAACTGCTGACACACTCCAGCCACATGAGGCCGAGCATTGTCATGCATGAGAAGGAACCCAGGACCCACTGCACCAGCATATGGTCTGACAATGGGTCTGAGGATCTCATCCCGGTACCTAATGGCAGTCATGGTACCTCTGGCTAGCACATGGAGGTCTGTGCGGCCCTCAAAGGATATGCCTCCCCAGACCATCACTGACCCACCGCCAAACTGGTCATGCTGGAGGATGTTGCAGGCAGCAGAACGTTCTCCACGGCGTATCCAGACTCTGTCACGTCTGTCACACGTGCTCATGTGAACCTGCTCTCATCAGTGAAGTGAACGGGGCGCCAATGGCGGACCTGGCAATTCTGGTGTTCTCTGGCGAATGCCAATCGAGCTGCACGGTGCTGGGCTGTGAGCACAGGTCCCACTAGAGGACGTCGGACCCTCATACCACCCTCATGGAGTCGGTTTCTGGCCGTTTGATCAGAAACATGCACGCCAGTAGCCTGCTGGAGGTCATTTTGTAGGGCTCTGGCAGTGCTCCTCCTGTTCTTCCTAGCACAAAGGAGCAGATACCGGTCCCGCTGCTGGGTTGATGCCCTTCTACGGCCCTGTCCAGCTCTCCTCGTGTAACGGCCGGTCTCCTGG
>OMKR01004062.1:3246-25518 GCA_900302355.1 Cyttopsis rosea
CCATGACTTATGCAAAAGGACTTATTCATTAAATATATGAACATGATCAAGGATGTACATACAAACATTCATAAATTATGATCCATGAATTAGATGCAAGTTGTTGATGAAGTGACAAAACAATTTGTTTTTGTTGTAATTTCTTATAAAGATTTGCAGTATCTGCATACACCATGTATGCAGTGTGTTTGTTTGCTTTTTGTACGTAATTTTAAAAAATAAGCTTATATTGCATTATATTTATTTAATACCTATGTTACAGTATATTTCACATATGCATGCAAGAGCCTCTTTGACGCTGACACTATATTGGAGACTCCAGAGTTTCATACGTTGAACTGGAGGAACTAGAAGAAAAAGAATGGACCCCGCGCCAATTTCAAGATCTTTTTTTTTTTTTTTTTGTCTCACTGTCGTGGGATGTTTCTACGATTCAGTTTGTGTTACTGTGTACATTGTTACAATTATTTATTTCCTTTTTTTTCTTTCTTTTTTTTACTTTTTCACAGATTAAAGATATTTTCATTATTTGGGTTGTCTCTCCGTCTCTGCAATCCAATTAAAGGTACAATATGTCATTTCTGCCGCTATGGGGTCTCTCAATCAAAACAATAACAAACAAGATGGAGTCTGGTGACGTCAGAAGCAGCGTGGGATCATGGGAGTTGGAGTCTTCATTTGTCGTGTGCGCTTTACCGGGGACTGCTTCTGCGACATATCGCGCAGCAAAGGGCGATAAATAACCGTGCTCCATCAAACAATAGTTAGTAGAGTAATAGTAGAGCGATACAAAATATAGTGAAGTAGAAAAAAAGTTTTGAAAAAAAAAGTTGACGTCCTCTGAGGTACATCCGGTGTTGACCCGGAAGTTATAATGGTAGAGGGGGGTATAGGGCCATGACAGGCGACCTCATGAAACGGTCTGTTACCAACATTAAAATTACGGATTTCTGTGGGTTTGAAAATTGTCAGAAACATTTGGGAGAATGTAAACACACAATTCAACAAAATATATAACATAGCTCTAGTCGGTTTTAGAAATTTTAATGCGGAAAAGTTACACATTGTACCTTTAAAACGCGTGTGTGGGTGTAGTTACCATCCCCGTCCAGCAGATGGCGCCAGCGCTCTGCTTTAGAAGGGAAGAAGAATCCCCTCAGCGTACACACACAGCGATCCAACATGGCGGCGCTCATGAAACTGGTCAACAGAGGCACTTTCAGCTCCAGGATGGGGCACCAGTGTCTGGCGTTCAGCTGTTCTGCCGCAGTTGCGAAAACGGTGAATTTGATTTACTTTAAAGGGAACAATGTATTCATTTTTTAAGGGTGACCCGGATGGCTGTAGGCTAAGGTTAGCTCGCCTGGCTAACGTCATGTAATGTGAGCCTGTCTTTCTCTGTGTGTTTACTTCGTAGGTCGGTGTGAATGCCAGTAAATCTCTCCCAGGGAAAGTGAAAATAGTCGAGGTCGGACCCAGAGATGGTCTGCAGAACGAGAAGGTGTGAATAATAATAATAACAATAATAATAATAATAATAATAATAACAATAATAAATTACAAAATTATCACTGTTAATGTCGATGGATAAGACTTGCCAGAGAGAAATGCTGCGGCGTTTACAGCAGCTCACATCAAATCAAGAGACACTAATAATAATAATGTTAAAGTCATACGAATCAATTAAAAATTACAATTAAAAATCGTCAACATGCAATAAACCAAAAAAATTACCATAAAAGTAGAAAAAATAAGCAATAATAAATCTAAAAATAAAAAATTGAACAAAGGGCAATAGTGAATGTGAAGTTTGACGGTTGCTATGGGTTGCTATGGGCTCCAGTCGCCATTTTGGGAGGATCACTTTCCATTCAATTGCATAGAGAAATAGATAAAATATACTAAATGTACAAAAACAGAGAAAGGAAGGGAGAGGAGGAAGGGTTGTGGTTTCACATGAGATGGTTGCAAGATTTTCTGTGGCAGTTTTTCACCAAACAAGACTTCCAAGATGTCTTTTAACTCATAAATTTGTCAACTGACATTTACAGTCAATGTGAGTGATCCTTCCAATATGGCGACTTGCTCCATCAATGTATCGTCAGCTTCACGTTCTCTATACACTGTAGAGCTTGGGAAGCTGACGTGACATTGCTGGAGCAAGCCGCCATATGTGGGGGGGGATCACTCGCCTTAACCCTTTTACCCAGAGATCCGGTAATAATGTCGCAAAGACGACCCGTCTATATTGCGGCTTTGCCTTTTTACACTGAACCAAACATAGGCGGCTTTTATGCCGGCTTCCCGGAATCGCGGGGCCGTGATCATGGCGCGTGATGTATACAACGGCATCGGCCAGAAAATGAAAATGATCACAATGGTTTAATAAACGTATTATTTAAAATTATGAAATTATTTCAATTTAATTTTAATTTCATTTCATTTAATTTTGTAGACCCGGTAGCCTCGCCTGCGGGTGAGGACGGTGCTGATAGCGGAGCTGCGGACCGGTGTTGCCGGAGTGCAGAGACGCACAGACAGGGAGAGGAAAGAAAGTTGGAGAAAGTTCCTTCTTTTATTTATGATTAGGACAGATGAAAATGAACACTGATTTAATAACATTGGGTTTGCACTCCATAAAGGACGTGTGTAACGCCCCCCCCTCCCCCCTAGTTCTAAATTTGAGCATTCAAATATTATTATAAGAAAATAATAATAATAATAAAGCATATAACTTTGAATTGGATTATAGAGGAATATCTGCAGCACTATGACAAGGAGCAGCGTCCGAATGGAGTTTCTTTCTTCTTTTTTTCCTCCGACCAATGAAAAACTTGATCAAAACGTCACTCCTCTGTCCCGGCTTGCCGGCTGTCCCTTTTACACAGATGGCGGATCGGCCCCGTTTTGCCTCCGTGACTACCTCCGCTGCTGGATCAGAGACGGAGCAACTCTGCCCCCCCATTCCATGTCCATACCTTTTACACAGAACGGCGAGGCGGAATAAAGGCGCAACGTTCCCAACTTGAACAGGCAGTGTAAAAGGGGCTTGACTGTGAATGTCAGTCTGCAAATTTCTGAGTTAAAAGATGGCTTGTTAGGTGAAAAACTGCCACAGAAAATCTTGCAACCATCTTGTGTGGAACTGCGACCCTTCTTTTTCTCCATTTTTGTACATTTCATATTTTAGCAATTTCTCTATGCAATTGAATGGAAGTGGTTGTCCAAAAATGGCAATCGGAGTCCATAGCAACCTATAGTCAAACCGTCAAACTTCCCGAGCCCTATACACCTAAACATTAACTAATTAGCAGAAAGAAATTATTAATCAAATAACAAACCTCTGTATCAACGTTTCTCAGGTCATCGTACCGGTGGAGACCAAAATCCAGCTGATTGACATGTTGTCGGAATCCGGGCTGTCAGTTATTGAAGCCACCAGCTTCGTTTCTCCAAAGTGGGTTCCTCAGGTGAGTTGAGGATAACAGGTGTTTTGTCGAGGCATACGTCAATCCCTTACGCACCCTCCTAATGCCTCACAGAACTCTACAAAAACATACCATAAATGGGATCACCGTATTTGACTGTATATTTTAAATGTCAGATGGCCGACCAGGTGGAGGTGATGAAGGGGATCCACAGGAAGTCTGGTGTGTCCTACCCTGTCCTCACCCCGAACCTCAAGGGTTTCCAGGCCGCTGTGAGTACCAAGTATCAAAATGTAACTTTAATAAGCCGCGTTTCCACCCGGAACTTTTAGTCCCAGGAACTAAGTTTCCTTCAGCCCGTTGTCTACGTTTCCACCGTGGTCTAAAGACCTGTGAAGATTATGCAAATTAGTCCGCCAACGTATGAAAAAGCGAGAGTGGAGAAATATATATATAAGCAAATATTTTCTGTAAATCTCTTCTCAACAAGCTTTCTAAAAAAAATCTCCGCTCTCCCATCTCTCTGCACATTCACAGTGATTCCTGTGCACCCTCGTTCCCCGTTTCTCCAAACATAATAACAGTGTGTTGTTTTTTTTTATCGTAGATGTATTTATTTTCCTAATTGAATGAATCAAAAAGCCCTGTGTGTAACGAGGAGACGGAGATCTGCCGCCATCCGCAGCCTCTCTGTGTTCCGTGGCACCTCCTGATTTACAAATTAAGCAGAATGGTAAGAAGTTAATGTCAAGTAAATCACAAGTGTGAATAATGTTATTGTAGAAGACTTATTTTTGGCACCAGTGTGTGTTTCAGATATGTGAGTATCACAGAATGCGCCGTGTTGGTGGCTGAAATAAAATGCTGCGAGTACTTGACCAATCAGAAATGTTCGGCACTGCAAGCCCTGCCCTAAAGTTCCTGTACTTTTGAAAAACACCTACCCCCGAGCAGAGACTTGTTGGTTCCCGGTAAATGTTCCCAGAACTTAATTTAGACCCTGGTCCCTGCGATAGAAAAGTGGTTCCCGGGGAAAGTTTCTGCAGTGGAAACGCGGCTATAGATGTAACTAGAAGTGTTGGTTCTATTTCTATTTTAGTCCAAATTCTACCACTTTCATCCATCAAATGTCACATTTAATCTAAAGTTACTGATTTAGAGTAGACTTCTTCCGATTTCAATGCATTCTGCACTGTACTGTAGGTCTTCACATCTTTTCTTTCAGTATTAACCCTCTTTTTGGCGACGATAATTGATCATTATTGAACAGATAACTGACGCTAAAAGACCTTCTTCTCTCTCTCCCCCTCCAACAGGTCAAGGCAGGAGCTGCGGAAGTCGCCATATTTGGCGCAGCCTCCGAGCTCTTCAGCAAGAAGAACATCAACTGCTCGGTGGAGGAGAGTCTGCAGCGCTTCGAGGAGGTGATGGGAGCGGCCCGAGAGGCCCATGTGCCCGTCAGAGGGTGAGGGGAGCGACTTTTAGGGAGTGGGAGACGATGAGTCTTTGTTAAAACTCATCGTAGTTGTTTATAACGTTACTGTTGTCTTTGTTTTTCCTTTTTCCGTACAGCTACGTGTCCTGTGTGCTGGGATGCCCGTACGAAGGAAAGGTGGCGCCCGCGAAAGTTGCACATGTGAGTTTTCAACTTGGTTTCAGGTTTCTCAAACTGATGACAAGCTTTTGGATCCCTAAACCCGATATCACACACTGTAAGGCGATGTGAGGAGCTCCAAATTAAATACAAATTTGTATAATATTTTGTTAATTTTGTTTGTTTTTGTCTTTTGAGCTTTCCCTCTGCCGTCATTTTTGGAATTGTCTTCCAGAAAATTTGAGAGCCAGTGAATCAATTTACACCTTTTAAAAAGAGCATAAAAACATACTTATTTAAATTGGAAGTAGTCCATTTGCTCCTTATGGTTCCTTCACTTATTGTTTTATCAGTCTACTTTAATCTTATTTTTGTATTTTATTGTCTTCTCTATTTTATATTTTGTTTTTTATAAAATATGTTTAAATTTTCTTTATTGTATTTATTTTAAATTATTTGTAAAATACTTAGAACTTTATCTTTTTCGTTGTGTATCTTTGTACCACTATATAAATAATGTTTGCAATTATTATTGTGAAAACGGAGATGAATATAGATATCTCTTTCTTAAAATAATAAGGAAAAAAAACATTTTGATATCTGACTTGACAACACCCATGACACCATGTTACTCAAGACCCGCTGCTCCATTATCACTCATAGAAGTCAAATTTGTTGTATAAGGAAATGCACTTATAAATGATGAATATGCTAATTGATCCTGATTGTTATTGTGATTGTGATGGCAGGTGGCGAAGCGCCTGTACTCTATGGGCTGCTACGAGGTCTCGCTGGGCGACACCATTGGCGTGGGCACCCCGGGCGGCATGGCGGAGATGCTGGAGGCGGTGAGCCGGGAGGTGCCGCTGAGCGCGCTGGCCGTGCACTGCCACGACACCTACGGCCAGGCGCTCGCCAACATCCTCATCGCACTGCAGGTCAGAGACGCTCGCATGTCATTGAACCGGGTTCTTAGCAGGTCCTTGAAGTGCTTGAATTTCATCCTCTGAAATGTATGTACTGGAATACCTTGAAAATAAAAGCCTCTTTTGTGCTGAAGTGCTTGAAAAGTCCTTGGGAGAATTTGTTTTATCCAAATTGTAAAGTAATAAAACAAAATCGACACAATTTACATCATAGATTATGCCATGAAAATGTAAATGAAATCCAGCATGTTTGGAAATACACTTATAATATACTTATAATAAACACATATAATAGTAGACTGTATTTATAGATGTATAAATATAATAGATATACTGATATAAATACAGGGTTTTTTCTGGCTCAAAATAAGGCTTAGGTAACTGCGTGACTGCAACTGCGGTCGGTGTGTACATTTATATTTGGAAAGGAAAGTTAATTTGGATTTCATATTTTTGATCAATCAGGATATCCTTGATCCATAAACCCAGACCTCATGACTCACCCCTGGCCATGAGGCACCTGCTGGTGGGATGACAGAATTGCAGCAATAAATGCAAGGACAATTTTTTACCGTTTTTACATGGTTTTTCTTGCATGATTTCTCCTAGAAGGCTTAGGGGTTTTCCTGCATTGAAAAGGCTTAGGCTTAGGAGATATAATAGATATACTGATATATATAATATATATAATAGACAATGAGACTGATTATATTATATTTTAAGTTGTAAGTTGTTGTTTTTTTTGCACTTAACCTTTATTTCCATATGCAATCATACAGAAGTGAACATGCATACATGATGTATAAATTACATAACAGGTGTAAGCATCACATCGACCCATCTTATTCAGGTTCTGTCCATAGAGGCATCACAGACATAGGCACCCAATTAACCTCATTCTAACCAATACACAATCACCCATACACTTCTTCATATGTCCGTCAGGAGAACTCCCGATTAGTTTGTCATTGTACCATCTCTATACCTGCCCTTATACACAATCACAGTCACATCTGTATATATGGCTCCAATTACATGTAGACTGCACCAGTCAAGCTCCCCCCTTCCACTGAGATTACATAGATGTTGTGTCCTTAATCAGTTTCGGTAGCTGTAGTGTTACCGGTTCCCACTTAATGTTGAACATCAGTCCTTAGTTGAAGTTTGGCTGTTATGCTTTCCGTCAGATATATACCTTTTAACCTTTCCCTCCATTTTTGGACAGTTGGTGGCTTTACATTTCTCCATAACACTGTAATCATCTTCTTTGTGATCAGCAGCAACACCCCAAGTAAATATGTCAGGAGGTACAGTATTGATTGAAGAGCTCTTGAAGCAAGAGATTTTAATCTCAGTGAAGAAATATTTCCATGGAAACTGGTTCCTAACTATGAGGAAGGAGGTTTTACCGGCCCCCATTTCCTCCATCCTCCTAACGGTCAGTGGACGCTTTTGTTTTGGTTCGGCAGATGGGCATCAGCGTGGTGGACTCCTCTGTGGCCGGGCTGGGCGGCTGCCCGTACGCGCAGGGTGCTTCCGGGAACGTCGCTACCGAGGACGTCGTTTATATGCTCCACGGACTCGGCATTCACACGGTGAGAACCCACCGTCGTTCTATTTATCTAGTTTCTAACTGTTCCTCCTTGTACCGGTTCTTTGATGCCACAGGTGTTTCACTTCCTGTCTCATTCCAAGCCTCATTGTCATCTGTTTGTGTTTTTATCTCTACAGAACTGAACTGGGATTAGCGTTGTTCTTTTAGATTTTTTTTTATTTTGTCTGCGCAAATGTTTTTTCCTTCCTCAAATGATTGGGCTCTTTGTGTTTCCCTGTTCTCAGGGTGTGGACCTCCCGAAGCTGATGGACGCTGGTGCTTTCATCTGCCAGTCCCTGAACAGAAGGACCAACTCCAAAGTGGCCCAGGCCACCTGCAAGCTCTAGGATCGGCCCGAACACCACACCCTGTTTCATGGTGTTCATTTGCGTTGAAGATTCAGCACCTGCCTTCACATAAGAGACTTGAACGGTGCCTTATCTACCCTCTCTCTGTCTGATCATATCCACGACGCCCGTTACATTATGAATCTCAGCGAGTGTGACTTATTTTCTTCTATTTTTCATTATAGAACTCATTAGACACGTAAAATAACACGTTAAAATCATGTTCACATTGTTTTTTTCCGACGGCATCTTGGTATTTGCAAACAGAAACTGTGTATGAAGCTTAAAGATGAAAAGTCATGACACCACATTGAATGATTTGATGTATTGATCACATGCACATCAATAACGGTCTGATTTTTATGATCGTCCAGTATGAATGGCTATGGGATGTTATGGAGCATTAATCATCTAAATAATTACTGGTCCTGATGAACTTGTGAGGAATCTGGGTGTGCTGTATTTTTCAGATTTTTTTTGTAGAGAACAGTGGAGAGAGACATGAAAAATGGGGGTTGAGGAGATGCAGGAAATGATCGCAGGCTGGATTCAAACCTGGGTCGCTGCAGGCGTTTTGCCTATATGATACATATCCGGTTGAGCCACTAGGACACCCTGTATTGTGCTGATTTTTAACATGATCTGTTGATTGATGATTTTTATTCTGGGTATTTTAAGTTCTGTGAATGTGTAAATATTTATTAGATTATCGATATTGTTTTTTTTCCCTCAGATTTGAAAATGTAAAATATCAAGCTATGAATCGACAATTTTGCGTCATACAAAATAAAAGTCTACTATTTTATAAACTAGTGTTTAACAACAATGTTAATATTTTCAGTAACCCTTTAGATAGCAGCTAAATCTATAGACATATACAGTATACTAATTAAAGGTACAATATGTAGTTTCTGCCGTTAGGGATCTCAATCAAAACAATAACAAAAAGATGGAGTCTGAAGATGTCAGAAGCAGCGTGGGATCATGGGAGTTGTTGTCTTCCTTTGTCACATGTGCGCTTTACAGGGATTGCTTCTGCAACAGAATGTGCAGCAAACGGCGATAAATAATGCTGCTCCATCAAACAATAGTTAGTAGAGTAATAGTAGAGCAATACAAACAAGAGTAGAGTAGAAAAAAGTTTTGAAAATAAGTTACGTGGAGTCCTCTGACGTAACGTTTGGTGTTCCCCGTGTTTCCCCGGAAGCTCCGTTACCAACATTAAAATTATGGATTTCTCTGGGTTTGAAAATTGTTGGAAACATTTGGGATAATGTAAGTACACAACTCAACAAAATATATAACATAGCTCTAGTTGTTTTTTAGAAATTTTAATGCGGAAAAGTTACATATTGTACCTTTAATTAAACCAAAGCACATCGTACGTACAACCCTTAACTTTTCCATCATACCTCACTTTACGCGGTGACAGGATAAAATTGTGCTAGAATGGTTTTCTCTTTCATGTTCTGCATTGTCCGGGGTCTTTAAGATGCTAAGGAGGGGTTCTGCCCTCTCCGTCAGCCCCCTGACAGAGAGGGCAGAACCCTCCCTTCTCCGGTACTTAAGGGCCCCAATCGCCATGACAACCGATGGAAATAGGGAGTGCCCCGTACACCGAGGGGACTTATAGCCCCCACCTCCCCAGTTAAATCCCGCATAGTTTCAGTCATCTCGGGTCTGGGGGGATTAGAGTTTATTCACCTATCTGGGAGGGGGTGGAGGGCAGCAACTGGAGCCCTACAACACTGACCCCTGGGGAATGGCTCTTCAAGGGGCAACGTTTTAGGAAGTATGTGAGGGGATAAGGAGCCGTTTGAGACTGAAGGTATTGTCCTGTTCTTTGATGAAACATGCAACCCCAAACTTCAAGGAGATCTGTCGTGGTAATGTTATCTCATCTCTAGATCGGATCATTTTTAAGTTGTAGTCATCTTTAGTCGAAAATCTATAATTTGCCATGAGGTTACTGTGTGATGAATTTCTCCTCGTTACCTTTTCTTTTTAGTACTGCCTTTGTCTATGCCTGTGTATATGCATTAATCTTTGACTCAGACTTGATATTATATATGATTATATGTGATTATATATGATATTATAACCGACTCCGGGGTCAGATTTCATTTTCTGCCTTAGCTTAGTGTTTAAGCAGGGATCAGGCCGATGAGTGCGCTCATCAAGGTCCCTCAGTAGTTTCCCGGTATTCTACTGGCCCTCTTGGCTCACAGGACTTGGCATGGCCCCCGTCCTACCCGGGACGAGCTTGCCGGAGCTGACAAAGAGAGCGGTCTTACTACCAGCCTAACGCGCACCTTATTCATCACCTCGGCCGCGGACCGCACAGAGCCGCTCACTTCCGAGACTATTTCAGTTTTCATGGTGGATAACAGGAAAGGACGAGAGAACTGCCCCGTCAGCAAAACACAAAAGAGGGAAAGTTATGTTTCGCGACGACCTCTATGTTGATCCAACAACAGCGAGGTTGCAGCGGCAAGCAGTAAATCCGCACCGTTCTGCATGATACAGCCTCTTTCATCTCATCGGTCGCTGCAGACTTGGTGCACTTTGACCCCGGCTCAATCCTTCTCTCCGGTCAACTTCGCAACTTGTCTGTGGATCTAAAACTCTCGGAAACAGGACACACCTGCCACATGGATATCCTCACATTCTGCTACTCACAATGATGATGCTTTTGGAGCACAGCTGGCTCCTGTTGTAATCTCCTGTCAGACCGGAGGGCACTGTAACCTCACACCCTGTCTGGCATTATTCCTCACTCATCGTTGAACAATTAGCCGTCTGTAGGACAGAATAATATTACAGACCGTCTGTGGCTCATGCCTGATTTCACAGTCCTTCTGTGGATATCGGTAGCAGTGTAAGGTCAATCATTTCCACAAGTTTTGTGCGTATGTCTTGTGTGCAAATGTGTCAGTGACTGCCTTATGATAGCTTTATTATATAGATCGGCATGTTCTAGACTGTTGTGACTTGGTTAGCAACTAATGAGGCTGATGAGATGTGTGGAGACAGCAGACTTCAGTCGAAATAGCCTGCTTGTCAGGAGCCATTTTGAATCTCACAGATGAAAAGAGACCTTTTGCCTCATGCATTGCAGGCTAGAGGCCTCAAGCCCACTTTGTGCTGCTTGAATGCGCTCAATGAATAGGCCCTTCCTGGCTCTGTGTGTGTGTGGTCTGCAGGGTCCCACAGGGTATTTGTATCCCTCTGTCTTCATCATTTCTGTTTTGCCTCTATTGTATTATCTCTATTTGGGTCCTACAGTATAATAGTCTTAGAAAGCACCCTGAGGTGGAGATTATAATATTTTTGAATTTGTTGAAATTTCAATCATAACAGTAGCTGTATTATCAAGATTTGGAGGCAAAACATGTTGCCAGCAATATCATTCAGGGAGAAAAAAATGTCAGCAAGACTAGCTGTTTTTTTTTTTTTAATATGGCAAGCATCCACATAACTCCCCCATTGTTTTCCCCCATCATTTTCAGAGCGAGTCGTTCCAAGGAGCAGCCGCCATGGCCTTGGTCCAGGCACTGCCTGTCTCCGCTGAGCACCACCCTCCAGGCCTCAGCGGAGGACCCCGCGGGCGGCGAGCCTCTGGCCCCCGCTCCCCCCCAGCCACAGCGCAGACCTCCTCCTCTTTAGAAAACATGGGCTCTGTCAGCAGCATGATCGCCACCCGTCCTGGTACTTACCAGGACCGCCAGTGCCGTGCTGGTGTGGACCTGGGAGCCAGGAACCGATGGCCCGCGGCAGGTGGCCCCTGTCTCGGCTCCGAGTCACCCCAGGACTCCCTACTGCGCCGCTCCCCGCCGCCAATCACGAGGCAGAGCTCAGCTCCCTCCAACAGGAGCACAGGGGGGAATGAGACCAAGACTTATCTGAACGAGGACTATGTTGGGGACTGGAATGACAACCATTTGATGCCCATCAGCCCTGGCAGCGACGCAGATGATGCCAAAGACCGACTGGGCGTGAATGTAAATGTGGGAGGACCTCCTCCGAAACTGGTTCCTGTGTCTGGAATACTAGAGAAGGTGAGTCTTTACATGAGTCTAATTACATGTGATTTAGTAAATCAAGAATTTTTAATCCACATCAGCTCTCTATCACATTAATACATAAAGCTAACATGTCTTCTGTCTTCAGAGATATTCATCATATTCATATTCACATTCATCTCATATTCTGCTCCAGAACATAGAGAAAACAGTGCTGCGGCCCACTGCCTTCAAACCTGTGATTCCCAAGAGTCGTAACTCCATGCAGTACCTGTCCCCTCGCCACATGGCCAGCCTGTCTGGGAGCCAGAACAACCTGAACCTGCTCAGCCCCACCCACAGGGAGGTGTCACCCTCCTGCTCTGACAATCGCAGCTCCTACGGAGGCGGGCGAGCCGCCGGAGGCAGCAGCCAATCCGGCTCCATGTCCGACTCCGGGCGCAACTCTTTGGCCAGCCTGCCGCTCTACAGTGGCGCGGGCTATACCCTGACATCTGTAGAGCCCCCCGGAGGCCACCTGGAGCCAATGAAGGGCGGCGCCGCGGTGAACGGGCACGGTCATTCCAACTCAGACAGCGGGCGCTCGTCCTCTAGCAAGAGCACAGGCTCGGGGTCGCTGGGAGGGCGGGGGCAGCCCCTGTCCGATAGCGGGTCAAGCGGGCGTTCCCCCGGCCCCGTGGAGGGCTACGAGGGTGTGGTGCGGGACCTGGAGGACAAGCTGAGGGAGAGAGAGCTGGAGCTGCAGCAGCTCAAGGAAAACCTGGATGAGAATGAGGTGGCGATCTGCCAGGTTAGTCTCTCCCCCCCCCCATCCTTTAAACACACCAGCTGAGATTGTCGTTTTCAGTATTGTCTTTGTCCTCATATGTTTTATGGATCGGTTAAGGTGGGTCCATGAAACGATGATGATTTTGTGGACTTGTGGACTATGTGGATATCACCATTATACCAGACTGTAGCAAATGTCAACATACCACTTGCTACTGATGACACTATGATTGCATATCCAGCTAATTCCAGTATCAAGCTTCAGTGGTGAATTTGAGCGTAGGAACGACTGCAGTTTGGTGTTTCCTGAAGTGCAGCTTGGACCTCTTTGATGCATCTTCCCTCGGCTGCAGGTTTACGAGGGGAAGCAGAAGCGCTGCGAGCTGGAGCTGGAGGAGCTGAGGCAGAGCTGCGCCACCAGGATGCAGGTGGCGTCCCAGAAGGCCCAGCGTGCTCAGCAGGTGCTCCAACTGCAGGTCAGACTCTGTGTTTTTGGTCCCATCGTATCATACATGCACGGTCGTTACTCGTGGTTACCATCGGTAGCCGTGTTCTTTGGTGCATCTAAGCCACCAATCAAATGGACAAAGCTGCTTTACTGGGGGAATTGCTGGAGTTACTTGTTCAAAAAGACGTCGCCTGTATTTGGACTCCAGGTCTATCAGCTCCAGCAGGAGAAGAAGAAGCTGCAGGAAGACTTTTCTCAGCTGCTGCAGGAGCGGGAGCAGCTGGAGGAGCGCTGCACCTCCTACGAGCACGAGAAGATCCAGCTCGGCCCGCGGCTGGAGGAGACCAAGTGGGAGGTGAGCACCGGACCCATGCAGGACTCAAGGTCAAAGGCCCTCATTACTTCATATAAATGACTATTAACTAGCCTTTTACAATTATTTTTGCTCAGTATTTAATATTTAGCTCAGTCTTCATCTATCTAGAGATCTCACAGATTGTGTTGCCTTGTAGCTCTGTTGAAATAAAGAGCCATTCCGTGGTCTGAAGAGTCTGGCAATTTAAGAGGTGGCTTGTTTTTTTTTTGTCCCATAAAACATTTAAAAGGCCTCTGTCTCTGTACCGTCTAGAGATTTTAAAAAAAGGATCTCCTCTCCTCTCTCACACTGAACAATATTTTTGCCGCTCCCTCAGACGGAATCAGTTCAAGATATTGCACACAAGTCAGAAAGTTTTGATCCCACAAAGTATAGTGCAGCGCAAGTGGATCATTTTGCTTCACAGCCGCTCCAGCCATTCGTCTCTTGTTATATTATTTCACTGACAAGGGAAATGCCACAACAAACCAGACATAATCACATACAGTACAATCCCCCAGATGTAACCCCAACACTGAATTCAACTCAAACTAGATACTGTTTCATGACACTTCTGGTTAGACTGTTTGATTTTCAGTTTATTGCTTTAGTTTATAGCTCTTTTGTTGTGTTTTGTGATTTTGAGCCTGTATGTGTCGACCAGTTTCTACTAGCTTGCTCAATAAGCGGCTCCCTCCCCTCGTCCAGGTGTGCCAGAAGTCGGGGGAAATCTCGCTGCTGAAGCAGCAGCTGAAGGAGGTGCAGGGGGAGCTGTCGCAGCGCGTGGGAGAGATTGTCTCGCTCCGGGGCCAGCTCCGGGAGACGCGTGGCGAGCTGACCAACACCCAGGCGCTGCTGCAGGAGGCCCACTCCACGAGCCGCACGCGCACCATGGAGCTGGAGGTGTGCGAGAACGAGCTCCAGCGCCGAAAGAGCGAGGCGGAGCTGCTCCGGGAGAAGGTGGGGCGCCTGGAGGAGGAGCTGGCCCACGTGAGGGACGCTCTCGCCAACCAGGGCCCGGGGAACCGCCAGTGTCAGGTGTTCCAGGCGGCGGAGGACCACCTGCTGACCTACGAGAGCGACGAGGCCAAGGCCCAGCGGCAGAGCGGCGCTGAGGCCATGCAGAACATGAGGCTGCAGATGGACAGGATGAGAGCGGAGCTGGCCTTCGAGCGGCAGCGGGCGGAGGAGCAGGCGGGCGGCTTCGAGGAGGAGCGGCGGGTGTGGCAGGAGGAGAAGGACAAGGTGATCCACTACCAGAAGCAGCTGCAGCAGAACTATGTGCAGATGTACCGCAGGAACCGAGAGCTGGAGCAGAACCTGCGGGAGCTCAGCCAGGAGCTGGAGAGCAGGGAGGAGGACGAGGGCAGCGGCAACGAGATCAACTTTGACGAGATCGCCGCCACTGAGATCTGACCCCACGTCTCAATCTCTGGATTTGCACTACTGTCAGTGAAAATGAGATATGTATATATATATAGATATATCCATATAGAATATGGATCCAGTCTCCAAACTACTGTATAAATGGAATGCTATCACAAACGTAGAGCAAAATTAGCAGAACTGCATTGTAAATTCAGCAATGCTTCCAATCCGGCCTCATCGGTCGATTCCCCACGAGCCACCGATAACCTCTGCCAAGGCCTTACAAGGTCATGTATGCTTTACACACTTCCAACAATGATGCTCCTCTGCCATGTTTTCCAAATTTTGCCAATAACAGCAAAGTAACAGAATTACCCTAACTATGTGCAACTTCACCCAGTTCTTAAATTCTCCATTCATCTCCAAGCACCTCCCCCCTGCTGGGTTTGGTCTGTTCTCCCACTCTCTAAGAGTAAATGAATTAGTTCAAAGTGGCGGTGAGGGGTGTTGGTGTTGCGCTACTGCATAGGTGTTAAGCAATAGCAAGAATATTATGTTTCCTCTTTTCTCTCTCAAGTTCTCAAAAGTTTGTCGAAAATGGTCTAACCGCGTGCAAAATGTGGGGCTCTTGCATTTCCCTCATGGCTGGTCCTGTGGTCTAGAGTAAGACACTAACCAAGGAGTTGTGTGTATTTTCTATATCAAACGCCATTCTGAATCAAATCTCAATTATAATACGGCTCTTACACTCGGCCATGTGACCCACCACACCCACCCACTTTATTTCTCTTTCCAAGCAACAGGATTTTTTCAGAGAAATCCAGTCACTGGAATCCATCATTTGATTTGCAAAAGCAAAAATCTCATCGCACCTTGTGATACCTGAATACTTGCATTTCATATTTTTCTGTTGCCAACAGAAATTGTACATACATAGAAAACACTAAAGCACACCCTCTACTGGCCCTTTTATCTGGTTCTGTAATTGTAAAGCAAACCTTTCTCTTTTTTCATAGTATCACTCGGTGGTGCAACATGGATTGCTTTTTTTGTTTTGTATTCAATGTTGGTTTTGAAAATGTTTTTTTTTTGTACAGCGGTGCTGATTGGGGGACGGGGTACAGTGCACTGAATAATGTTCAGCTCGGACAGCTTGACCTTCTCCTCAAACGGCCGTCGCTGAACGTTACTTTGACCATGACATGACTGTTATGCTTCCATCAACACTTGAGTATCGGATCTGTTGCGTGTATAAAATGTAAGACAAGTGATATACACCATTATTTTCCTCCATTTTGTTGGTGATCGGATAACGTTCATAGCTCATTGTAGATATCTATTATTGAAAAGTCATATATGGTGTGAATTATAACAGTTTTTTTTATAGAGATGTTATAAATCTCAACACATAGCCACTGTGAATGGACCAAAGCTATGTCCCATATACTGTTCTGCTCTCCCAGTAAGTACCGTGTGCTTGTGCTGGTTCCTACAGTGTATTATAATTTTATAATCCACAGTATTTGTATGAAGACATTAAATGTATATTTTCATGCTGTACATTTCTTGAAACAAACGTACTATGTTTATAATAAAATGTTTTAACAAAATGAATAGCAGAACACGCTTGCTTAATCATATCATCACGAAAGGTGATCCGGTACCATTTGGGAACATTCAAATACTACAGGATTGAGAATTAGTTGCACTTTATTTATGTCAGATAAACATTGTTTCAACAAAAATAACTGACACCACCTTCCAGCCAATCGATATCAAACATTCTTTGGGCCACGAAAACAACTTGATCCGTGCTGGCTGGTTATCCTCTCCCATGGCAGCTCAGATACAGTTCTTAAAAACTCACCATAGTGTGATTTCAGTTCATATAAGGCGATTTACAAAAGATGTAGTCATATCAAGAAGACTCCTCCGGGTTCTTGCCTTCATGCAAGTGTGTTGCATTAATGTATAAAGTCTGCCCTCTGCAGGACAAAATAAATTTCCCTATTTTCAGGCCACTTAAGTGCACAATCTCAGACTATTTAATACAAACTGTACACAGGGCATTGTGTTGTAAAGGCACTGACGTTGTAGACGATGAGTCTGCAAGTTGAAATAAACAGCAGGGTGCACTGTTATTCCGTGAAACGCTTACATCATTTGTTGTTTTTATCCTAATTCTCCTGTGACAATCCGGCCCAACGCCTCCAGGTGTCACGTTGTAGCTCGGTCTCTCTGGGGAAGAAACGGCCTCAAACGGGGGAGAGGCTTTCCTGCAGAGAGCACGCACCTTGGCCTGCTGCCATTTTGGTTTTAGGTCAGTGGCTTCCTGGCAGGACATCGCGCTCGTCTCGTTCGCTTCATCAAGCTGTTCCTGAGCTGTTCCTTGTCTTCGTTCCGAGCTCCAACGCAACGAAATTGAACCCAGTGACGGCTGCCTCTCTGATAATCCCTGCGTCTCCCAGGCAGTGGGAACTCGGTTTCCATTTAAAGGGCTGCATCATTTGAGTCATTCTCCATCCAAGGGTTTTTTGGGGACTTTGACGATGAACACCATGGGGTCTTTGGCCTTGTTGCTGAAGGCTTTTCGGATTATGTCAACAGCGTGTTGGTGGGTAACTCCGTGCAGGGAGACTCCATCCACTGACACCAACTCAAATCCAGCCTAGTATGTGTGCGGGAGAAAAAGGGGAAGGAAAAATATCACCTCACCAGCAAGTGCAAACACATAAATCAACATAAGCAATTGCGAGCCCACACAAGCATAGGCAACGACACCCCCAGCAGCGTGTGCCTCTGTGTCTGTAAATGTGTGCATGTACCTTAAGGACTTCGCAGGCGGAGGCGGCTCCTCCAGGGAAGATCTTCTCTATCTTCACCACCGGCTGAATCTTGGACTCCATCCCACCAGATATACTGATGCCTGCAGCGTTAAAACAACCTTGATTTAGTTGTGGGAAGCCCTTTATGAATAGCTAATATATCAGGGATGAAACATTTTCTTGCCCACTCTTAATCTATCTACAATCTTAAAATTAATCTACAAAACCCACAAGCAAAAAAACAAGAATTCACAAGCACTCCAACATTACTCTGAAGTGCTTGGAGCACATTTACCCAGTGACTGCTTGGTCTTGGAGATGCTAACATTTTGGAGCTCGTACTGCTGCTCGGGGGCTTTGCTGCTGAGTCCATTCTGAGAAGCTTCCCCGTGGCGCTTAGTCTGGTCCCCCCTGCTGTGTTTTTCAGGCCCCACACCTGAAGAAAACACCTGTGAGAGTAAAGGTCGGCCCCTGCGAGGGCCACTCGGCAGCGTGAACACGCTCTCTCTACTCCTCTCCCCACTTCTATCCTGCTTCCCCCCCTTGGAGTGTCCGTTTTTCTGCAGGGACCTCCCCCTCTCTGAGACGGCCTCCCCCTTGTTCGAGGGGGAGTGCAGCGACACCTCCTCGAAGTGGACCGAGCGGATGGTGCCGATGTCCGATCTGAGAGGCGGCCGTGTGTCTGTGTTGTGGGCCAACAGCCAGTTGGGAGGCAGGGGGCTGGCGGCACGCGGTCTGGGCCCTCTGGATTCCGTGCTGTATCCGTCCACCGGGATGTCCAGCAGGGGGGTGAAGGCTTTGGAGGGACGGGGCTTGTCCCTGCCCTTCTGCGATCCAGAGACACGGAGCTTTTCCAGCTCCTCCAGCAGGTGGCTCTCCCTCTCCACCTCCACAGCGCTGTGGAGCTCAAAGCCGCCCCTGTAGTCTAAACAGGACAAAGCGATCAGATTCAGGCCTTTGACTAATACACTAAATAAAAACTGGACTTAGGGGTGGCTTAACTCAGGCAGAATCAGAGTCAGAATCCATTCAATTGTTTTATTATTTTCCCAGGTGGTCAAATCTGTATATAACAGTAAGTTGCAAAAGCTTCAACCACAGCATTGTGAAGTAATGTTTTAAGGGAGATGGAAGCCATGGAGCTCACCAGGGATGGGAGTGATGAGGTGTCGTTTCGGAGCTCGTCCAGACGTAGGGGAGCGCAAAGGAGGAGTTCTAACTATAAACCAGACAACAAAATAAACAGAAGAATTCAAGGCAGCTAGGCATACTATTAAGAAGAATTTAAATATAGTAGTGTGAAACAATTCCAACACAAAAAGAAAAATGGAGGCAGAGGGGTTTTGGACAAGTGGTGTAGTATAAAACCACATGGAGACGTTCAGACTATTAATGCGGCATCGGTCATACAGTACGTACTTGATCGATACTTGAGAATATCGTAAGCCTCCACTTCGAAAGGCGTCACCAAGTTGTTGAATGCACCAAGATCGACCGGAGCCAACAGCATTCTGTGGAACAAGATGACAGGAAAACTTTTATTAGGCTACAGTACTTAATCTCCAGAAATCCAAAATTCCCTCCAGTCCAGGGAGACCTCCAGTCCTCCCATAGTTACAACTGCCGCAGTACCACAAACAACCATTTTTGCCTGTAGTCGATCCCTGCCCTCACAACATACAGAAGTGAATTGTTGTTTCATAGCTCTGCAAAACACTCTGAATTAATTTTTTAGAGAGAAACATAGAATGGTGTATTTGAGGTTCAAACCCTTTGCTCCCAACTGAACGCTTCATTGAGTCATGTCTCTATAGCGTTAGAAAAACATCTGGATGAAATGTTTTATGAACTGCGACTTCTCTGTCCTTACCTGACCTCTCGAAGTAAAAGCAGCTTCTCCGGCCGGTCCAGCACCGCCAGCAGATGGAGCACGAAGTTCTCCACTGAATGCTCTGTTATGTACTGCGGGAGCAAAGACAATGTAAAATAGAAGAATGTAATATTTGGCCTTTCGAGGGATTTCAAAATGTGAACAAATAGTGCTTTATGGGAGTGCCTGACGCCATTCATAGCACACAGCTCCCATTATGCTTAACAGGACTATGACAGAGCTGCCTCTTGTGTAACCCGTGTTTACGGCAAGGGAACCATTAATAACCGAGACCACAAACTACAGTTATTAAAGCAACAACCATGAAGCTGTCAGCATAACTGAAAATGAAAGCTACGTCGAAGCTCTGCCGCGTCCATCTAGTTCTGGGCCAAAGCTGCTCACTCTTCGGCAGGTCTTCATCACAGACACCACCTCATCGTCCGTCAGGAGTCTGCGGGCCATGTCCTCCACCACGCTGAGCATCTCTGGGTCTGGCATTATGCTGGGGCGCCGTCCGCCATGATCCCCCTCTGGAGGAAGAACAAAAGACCTCTAGCCCCGCGCTCACACACAAAGAAGAACTTAAAAAGTTAACAGGGTCTTCACTTACAGTTTAAGGTCAACAATACATAGAGTTCAATTATCAAGTATGTTTTGTTGACCAAAGCAAGTCTTCTTGCAATACCTCTGCCAGGCTCCAGTTTGGAGGGGGATTTGGAGCGGCCCCTGGAGGCGTCCCTTTTGCGTCCTCTGAAGAGCAGGTTGACAAAGGTCTTGGAGCGTTGCAGGGTGCTCTTCTCTTCCGGATCCTTCCCTTTCTGCTTCTTCTTCTCCTTCTTCTGCTTGACCTCTGTGGTTGACACACAAGCCAATCTGTTTTTATTGTCTGAACAATTTCTCTAACAGTGCTCAAATCCTTCAGTACTAGACAATGACCAATACATTTCAATCTTATGAAAGCATTTCAGAGATCCTGTAGATGAATTTTCTCCCTTTGTGGCCTGGGTTTATCTCGTTATAAAGATCGGATGACAGGCTTGTCTGATCTGCTGTGGCATGCTTTGTAACTCAATGCCAGGGCCCAACTGCATTTGCATTTTCCTCTATACCGGGACTCACCTGCCACCGTGACTTGGCTCTGTGACCTGCTGATGGGCCGGCTGGGTCTGCTGAGGGCCAGGAGCACGGCTGTTTTTGGGGACTCTCTCCTGCCCCGGACCTCCTCCCCACGGATCACGCTATCCCTGAGAAAAGTGGTGGGTCCCAGGCTGCGACTGGTGTCTGCGCCCATCCTCTGAGAGGGGAGGTCGGTCTGGATGGCAGTCTCAATACGATCAGACTCGAACCTGCAAGAAGACAAATCAAAATATATATAATATTTGACCTATTGCAGGAGTTTCAACAATTCTCAGATAATTTTTAAACATGCTTAGAAATCCTGACCTGGATCAGAGTCACAGACATAAGACATGGGTTTTGGGGAATGATACATAAATAACCCATACCCATTTTGAAAGCACACAGCTACAGAGTTCTTTATATGGGTGCAACAGATATATGACAATGACAAGGTCTGTGTGTCTGACTGTCGATATAAAGCCAAATAACTTTTGAGAGAGAGAGACAGAGATTGTGTTAGAGATCTACTTTGTTTATGGTGCCATAGGATAATTATTCTTTCTACAGAAGGATGAGGTGTGCCTGACCTCTGGTCCTCCGTGGAGATACTGACGTCCACCATGTCTGAGCCAAACGGAAGGCAAGGGGGGAACATAACCTGGGACAGACCGCTCAGAGAGCTGACCGGAGTCCCAGAGGACAGCGAGGAGGCTGAGGAGTTGGAGTCCGAGCCCAGAGAAGAGGATTGCTGAGTACCGTTGGCCACTGGAAAGCAGAAAAGAATCACCAGAAGATGAACATCTGCACATATCAGTGATGTCTGTGTAGTATGTTGAAAAATGATACTTTAAATAGGCATGAAACACTTTATAAATCGAATTCAAATATGCCTCATTTTAACCACAACATGGAGACTCACTGCGTGTGTAATATGAGTGAGAGTCTGTTTGTGTACACCAACCAGCGACTGGTTTGCAGCTTTCTAGATAATGAGACGATGATATTGAAAGTTGAGACAAAGAGCAGATACATACACTTATTGAGCCACCTGTATTCTGCCACCATCTCCTTATAGGCAGGGTATCGTCCCGCTTCCTGGAGATAAAGATATGACCAGAGATATGCAAATCGGATACAGCAGAGACCTTTAAACTTTTATGGGATCGCTATATTTGATAAAGCGTAACCCTAGAACTTCAATGGGACCCAAAACCACACAGCTCTATCCTCTCTGCCCTCAGTGATAAATAACACTCACATTGTCAAACTATTTCACAGTTTGACAACAATAGGACAACAATGGCGTACAGCGCTAGCATAAGCCGGTTTCGCATTGGGGGAGGACGGGGAGGAAAAGAGGGGGATCGAGGAACAAAACTTACAAAAAAAAAACACGGCCCAATGCTTTGATCACCACCTGATCCCGACTGCCTGGTGAATAATGCACAGGGCTCTGGCCATTTTTCACAGCGCGAAACCCGAAGCTCCGACAAGTAAAGTGAGCGAGGAATATTACGACTGTGTGCCAGCTGTCTCCCTGCCACATGACCGTGGTGAGCGACCGCAACGGCGGCATGAGCGTATTTGTGCCTAGCGATGTGTGAA